>JABXWE010056722.1:0-10393 GCA_014611495.1 Limonius californicus | reverse complement strand
GGAGTGACTCGGTAGCATAGTTGGGGGGGGTTTTACAAGGGTGGGGCATGTTAGACTCGTGCATAGCGCTACGTGCGCTGATCCGAGGTAAGCGGGGTGGGATGAGAATCGTGGAGTTGCTATGGCAACTCCACGATTCTTTAAAAAAAATTTCTAAACCGAGTTGGCTAATCAGAGCAGTTGAAACTGGTGACAACTTTCGTAATAACCGAAACTTAAAATAGGCCATTTGCAAATTAAATAGGAAGATAAATCAAACAAATATTCAAAATTTAAATACAAGTGTGATACAATACAGTTGTGTGCTTAATTGTTTGACATACACATTTTAGTGACAGTTGTTCCCCGGGAAACCTTCTGATACAAGTATCAGTATAGCATGATCGGATATTGAAGTTAATAATGGATTTGACTGCTCTATCATCTAGTCCCCATGTTCCCTGTCCCATAGCAAGTGTTGGTGAATTTTCTTCTTGGAAAGCGGCGCTTTCTTGCGTGCTCTACATCCTCTAAGACAAAACTTAGTAGTCTTCCTCTTAATTTACAATAATTCTAACTGCACTTCTTTGTGAACAAACATGTCAGATGAGTAATTTGATGTAGACAGTGAATGCACAATAAATATTTGATAGAAATTCAGTTTTCCGCAATTTTTAAACTGATTCAGGACTTTTTAACACCACCGCAAACCAAGATTTAGCATAGTCTGCGCGCAATAGGAAGTGCTGGGATGTATGACCTACAAAGGTCACTAGAGAGAAATTAATAGAAACGTGACAAGGAAAATGCTATACATCAACAGAATAATTGAACTTTCATTGCCTGACTACCTCACATTACAACAATCATAACGTACGATAATTTTCTAAAATGTAGGTTTTCTTGTAGCTAATACCATTCTGTTTAGCGTGCATTAAACGTATTAAAATCCCGAAGGAACTTTATGATTCGAGATATTTTACGTTTTCAATTATATATTACATTGAAGTAGTAGGTTTTTTTATTATACCGGAGTGGTTATAAGGAAGCCGATCACCGAACGATATAGTCGTTCAAACTGAATTTTTGTTTCAATTTAAGTATAAAAAGAAAGGACAAAAATTGATTCATATAACTCAGTCATTTTTATACGTGTGCCATATAACTGACATACATTTTTCTTTTCAGCTTAAATAGTGATGGATTATCACCGCTCGACGTAGCTGTCCTTAGTAATAACCGTCCCTTGGTGAAAATGTTGATTGGTTTTGGAGCTCGTGAGGGAAATCAATGTGAGTACTTTTTACAAGTGTTATCTTTTATTTAGCTTTATGTTTTTTAATTTATCGTTACATGGTTGATGTTCTATGAATGTACTAATATTCAAATAGTGAACTGTTTAAATTTGCCCATGAATTGATAAAGTTGTACTTGGTCTTAATTGATAAAATGTAAATTAAAGACGCAAGTTAGGCAACCCATACACCTTCCGTTAAACGGGTTGCCTGTTTATAAAACTTTTTATCATAAACAATAAATAAATAAACACAATTATATAGCAAATTAGTGCGATATTATGTGCATTCAAATTAAAGAGTAGAAAGCTTGATTTACATTTTGTGGTAACCATGTTATGTAACAATTCACAAATGAAAATCTAAACATTTTTCTTTATCCCATTATCTCCCCCCTTAAAATATATCTCATACATAATCCATTAACGTTTTATCAAGTAGATACCAATTTTTAACAAAATATTACTGAACTCGCGTTGCCCTGTTAAACGAATTATAAATGAAATATATAAGAAATAATAAGTTAACGCATGAATTCTTAATTCAATTAAGTATCCATTAAATCATAAATGAATTGATCAATTTATAATGCATCCTTGTGGGAGCTTAGTGGTGTGTCGACCTTCGGATAGAGGCAGCGGAGCCAACGCAGTTGCCTGATCGTTGACTGCTGCCCAAGAAGGACTATACAAAGTAGAAGGGAGAATGCGGGGGTTGGAAGAGTATGGGTCTTTCTGGATGGGACGGTTGCCTAAAGGCAATTGTCTCTCATCGGTAAGGTCTGTCATGTGAGGTACAGTGAAGGAGTGACCCAGTGAAATATACGCGCGTAGCAATTGGCGTTGCCTAGAGCCCTAGAATGAGTGAGTCTATGATTAGAGTATCTCTATTGGCTACAAGCTGGTCGAGGTGTCGTTTGATCCTGCTGGCCCCCAACATCAACTAATTAGATAACTGGAGGCAACTGCTTCTTCACTCCACGAATCCAAGAAGTACTGGGTTGCAAACTGTGAGCAAAAATAAGATTTCTTCCCTATTGAAAAAGCATCTCTACCATCTTGATTCTTCCTACCATGGTCCTGGACGATGGGAAGAAGTATGACCAATTTGGGCATATGGAAGCAACCTAAGAGCAATTCTGTAAGAGAGCAGTCCTAGAAATTGTATTATTTTCATTATTAAATATGATCAAAATGTTCACCATCTGCTTCAATACATTTCTAAACTCTTCGTCTGATTTCACTCAAGAAGGTCTCCAAAAATCGAGACGTATGATTTAGTTATTCAAATTCGCATCTAAATTTTGGATAGGAGTTTGAATTTTCAATTTTTGATTATAAGGCCACCAAGAGAAATTTTTACTAATAAATTTCTTATCAAAGAACAATCTTAATTAGTACAAAGTTTCAAATGTACAAATTTGATCGGTGCCTTCTTGTTGAAAGTAGCCCTCTCATAATTCATGAAGTTTATTAATAAGTTTCTTCTCGACATCTTTCAACGTCAATATTACCATTAGTAAATTTGATTCAATTAATCATCTTGTTTCACAACGCAGAGGGGTTTTAGCAAGAACATTGGGGTTTTCGGCAGACAACGACCTAAGATTCTAACTAAAGTAACGTAATTTTGTTTATGAAACCAAGCTTCATCATTGTTACTTACTTTTTCACGTTTAGAAGCTTATATCCGCTATAGCATTTCATGACCTGCTGTCGTTTGGTATGGATGTACATGCAAGTGCACATTGTTGTATAAGATCTTATGACTTTCCCACAGAGAGGTTTATTTATTGCTATCAGTGATGAGTAGAAGTGCATCACTCATCCATTATTTCAGTCGCTGCTGCAACAGCTTCATATGTAACTTTTGTCGGCCGACATCGTATTTTTCAACATTATCATTTTATGAAAATTTATCAGACACACTTTTGAAGTTTTAATTTGTTGGAAAAGCAACATTTACTCGCTGTACTTTTTAATATTGCAACCACACGGAAGAAAACGTAAAAAATTTCTTCCAACAATTATATTATGTAGTCTTTAAGTAACAAACATCCCCAGATGTTGACAGAATGTATATTGTTTAAAATAGGAAACGGCTGTGGGCTAAAGGTTAGCACGTCAGCATTCTACGCCGGAGGTACTGGGTTCAATTCCCAGGACCAGAACATCGGATTCTTAACGGCCGTTCTCTCTCGCAATGCAATGGCGAACCAGCGGGGTATTCTGCCTAGTAAATCTTCTCTGGAGTAGAAGTGATTACATTTAAAGTGGTTCGGAGCCCACGTTAAGTTGTAGGTTCTCTACCTCTGTGGCACTTTAAACGCGCAACACCGGCATAGGAAAGAAGATCGCTACGTCTTGTAAGATATAAAGCACTCGAAGAAAAAGCAATTAAGAAGATAAATTCAATTTCTTCAAAGTGCAGAAGTAAAGTGCATTCCTTAAAACTAATACATAACAAGGAAAAACTGCCTAGAAATCGCGCAGATTTGACCTTAAACAGAGCGGTGCCCTGAACACTTATTGTTGAGAACTTCACTCTACAACATTGCCATTTTGAAGGTGCCAACCATTTTTAATGATATTATTGCATTTAGCAGTCCCCCATTCCCATTACTTTATAAGATTTCAGAATTGCTTACCAAACCGCAATACAGATAACCCTCAATTTATGCTGCAGCTTAGTTCCGAATGAACCGGGGTATACCGAATCGGCGTAAAATGAATTCATTTACAAACAAAACAATTTACGACGCCGCATAAGTTTTCTCGTGCCATAACTTACTTGTGCTGCACAGACTGTTTAATTTGATCTGCATTTTTCATACTGATCGTCTCAGTCAATGGTGTTAAGTTCATACTTCTACAGACATTAGGACGTGCGTATCCATCTTCTATTCTTCGAATCAACTCCATCTTATTTTCAAGCGATTCAAGTGACTGAGCTACGTGCTTTTTTAGAATCATGTTCAATTAACTTGGATTTTTACTTTCTCAATTTAAATAATAATTAAATTTCATACACGTACGTTGCAGTAGTGCAATAAAAACGGGCAGTGCGCTGTTGTCTGCAAACCACAAACGCCATACGCAAGCGCGCGGCATTAACGTCAATTGGCGTAAATGGAGCCGTCGCAAGTTCAAGGCTACTTGTATTTAAAAAGTAATTGTTGATACTAGAAAAAGATTTGGCATCACGCCCTTTTGGGTGTTCTCCTATTTAAAATTCTCAAGTACGTATGTTTCTAAACAATTCTACCATATATGTATAATCCTAAATTTGTACCCTTCTTTATCTCACGTTTTACGATGTACGTTAGTTTAATACCAGTGATTTTGGTGAATTTACATTTTTCTCTAAGGTAGGTTGCATACCTAAAGCTACCTATGCAGATGAAAATTTTATATCTTTTACCCTGCTGCACTTTACGCGATATATTTGCTTTAAAGCAATGATTTTGGTGATTTTACGTTTTGAAGTAAGGAGGGTTGCATATTTAGTAGCTTTTTAACTATTTTTTAGCCAAACAGCATATACGACGGTAGTTCATCATTTTGTCTCTGCTATACACGCAAATGTCTTAGACATTTGAAACAACTTTATTTCTCAACATAATCCCCGAAAAGGTTAACACACTTAGTATAACGATGAGGCAGAACTTGAACGCCTTTAGAAAAAAAATTTGTCTGCACTGCAAACGACTCATTCGCAGCAGCCACTACCCTTCATCGTCCGAGAAATTAGTTCCCCGAAGACGTTCTTTTAATTTAGGGAAGAGGTGAAAATCACTGGTGATCGGATCCGGCGAATATGGGGGTTATTTTAAAATTTCAAATACAAAATCGTGGATAGCAGCCACAGAAACACAGCTCTTGTGCGCGCCTTTCTTGCTTTGTACCCTCAGGAAGTTTTGATATGAGTTTTGCGTAGTAGTCTCCCGTTACTGTGTGACCACGTGGTAAATAATCAACAAGAAGAACTCCCTCAAAATCCCAAAACACTGTTGCCATTATCTTTCAGGTCAGTGAAGCATACGGAACTTTCGTGGGGGTGGGGAACCACGATTCCTCCATACTCTGCCGTTTTGACTCTGGATCAAAGAGATGAAGCCAGATTTCATCTACGGTTATAAATATTTCTAATTATCCATCCAAATCCTTGTCCATTAATCTCAAATTGTTCGCAGCAGTGAGAAACTTGTCCCTCCTCTAATCAAGTGGCAACATTTTCGGAATCCATGGTGCGCAAACCTTTTCCAGACCTAATTCCTCCTGCAAAATTTTCCAACGGAAAAGCCACATGTCTCACCAATATGTTTGACCGTAATTCTCCAATCAATCGGTACCAAATTAGTATTTTCTTGAGTTACTACAGTTTTTGGTGGTCCAGCGCCAAGTGCATATTGACACGACTTCGTTCCTAATTTGAAATTGCGACACCAATTCTTAATTACTTGATATGACAGGGTAGAGTAACCCAACACATTTTATCAAAAACCTTGTCTCGAATTTTTTCATTTTAGCAAAATCACCAGCACCACAGTAATATAAAATGTATAACTTATAAAAAAGAAGACAGGCACCTGCAACTTGGCATATATTAATGTGTGTAAATAAGACGTTTCTGGATAAAAAATATTTACTTGTCGGTTAATGCCTTCTATGTTAGGGACAATAAACCATCCTCATACCTCACATACTCATTCTTTATACCACTCGGGTGTTTGAATGTCCCTGCTATAATTGTATTTAGGGCTTAATACCGGTGAAGGAACAGTTTCAGTGGTTTTATTGGATTGTAGATGCGACCAAATATAGTGTAATTCAATGTCTAAACTTTGCTCTAACGTATTTAAATTATTAATTTTTCATGCTTTCTTCAAAGTCAGTATTAATTTCGTAACAACGATAGCGAAATCGCGACTGCTTTTGGTTGTTGGCCATTATGACCTTCTAGGAGATACAATGGGATTTAAATGGCTTTTCACTCTTTTACATTGTTATTTAATAAGTAGGCTATGAAACAGAAACCGTGATTAATGCTACTTATTTATATAGCTATTGTAAATAGCTAGTTAGCGAAACAATAGACGTTTTTATAACTAGGTAACCAACAAAATTAAGGTTTTCCTTCGTATAATTTTTTCATCTTCTATTCTTCTCGAAATAACAATTCAAACATTTCCTAGTTGACTTGTAAAAATTATTCCATAGTGTGATAATTAATTTTTGGTTTTATGCAGATTATACGCGTTTATAGCCAAAGTTTGTCTTAATTGAAAAAGTAAATTGTTAATTTTCATATTTATGAGAAAGCATCAAATGGGGCAAATTGATTAAGGAGTTATGAGTTTTAATTAAATTATCCGCATCTCCCTCTTGAGGCTCACTCCGACTTCTCGGTTTTATTAGTCGATTTATATAAACGTCTCTTTATTTTTCTTTTACAGTTCCGAGTCCGGAAAAATTGGGATCCCACTTAAAGCAGCTTTTGGGAGAAGCGGAAATGCGTCTGCAAGAGCTGGGCGGCTTGCTGGAAGAGCCTTGCGGGGCTCCCTTTAATACAAGGGCTTCGTTTTCAAGCATTATCGGAAATGCTTATCCTGCCTCCGCTATGACAGGTCAGTTCGAGCATTGCTTTATATTTTCCCTATGCATTACAATAATCATTGCTTTGAAGCACGTAAAGCTGGCATTAAGATTGAGATAAATGGGCATGCAATTTAATGAGAATACCTACCTTAGAAGTGTTTGTATGGATTCATAACTGCATTAAAAACTCTTTTGTTGTTTCTGACAATTAGGAGTGAAGGCACTGTGTGAAGTAAAATGCCTCGAGACCCAAAATTCGCTTTGGACCCTCCAACCGAATATGCCCTGCGGTTATGTATCAGAAGTTATTTTAATTTCTCTAACTGTAACTAATTAAATCTAACGAAAACTAAAGATTTAATTATTAATCAGGTCGTTGACTATTTTTTAAATTGAAATTTACATTAACGAATAAAACATAGGCCTCGTGTTTGTACCTTTATATGACGTCACGGTCCTTTTTTCTGGGAACCAAGATTATTACAATTATTGAGGTAGATGTGATTTACATGAAATCTAAAAGGCTCATTTGAAATGTTCTCTTAATGAAATAGGAAAACCGTTTACATCGTTTTGTTTTTAATATAATCTTCCTGACCAAACCTGCTTCAAAGTCATTACCCCATCACGAAACTCCGCATCCCGTGACTTGTAAAATGTTCTTCAGCTCCTTGTTTAATGCCCGCATTTGCTGAAAACTGGGTGTAAATCAGGCGAATATGGTGATCTGACAGCAAATGGTAGCTCAGTTCTTTGAGTTTTACAAAGGAAAGATGATTGTATGGATTAGTGCATTTTTTTGATTAAAACTCACTTAGTTCTTCGCTAAAAATAGTTTTATTTCATAAATATTTTTGTCCTGTTAGTGCATTTACAATATTTATTTCTTATAATTTAACCAAAAGAAACAGAGCGAAAGCCAACATAGCATAAAAATGTGGTGACATAACAATAAATTCAACAAGAAAAATATACTAAATGAAAACGTAAAGGAAAACACTAATTAATGACGTAATAAATGTTCAAACTTCCGTCCACCTTGCTGTTCACAGAAGTCAATCCGCCGTAGAAGATAATTTCTAACACGGGTTAGCATGTGTGGGGTGATTGACGTATACGATTCAATAATTCTTTCACGTAAATCAACAAAAAAAATCTAACTAAGTCAAGTCCGGACTGCGTGGAGGACAAGGATGGATTGCACCTCTTGCAACTAATCTGTTATGGAAACTTTCATATTGGTAATTTCTTACCGTTCTATGGAAGTGATAAAGATAAAGGAGGAATGTCTTCTAGAAGTTGTGGCAAGTCATTTTCTAAAACTGTAAATATATTTCCCCATATAATCTGCCCTTAAAGAAGTGGAGACCAACGATAAAGTTCTGAACGATATCACACCACACATTTACAGTAAAAATTCTTTGAAAGTGTGCTTGTCAGAATCCAATGTGGATTATCTTGTGAATAGGAATGGTAATTGTGTCTATTACATACTCCTTGTTACTAAAGGTCGCTTTGTCTGAAAATATCATATTTCTTAAAAACAGTGGATCAGTAGTAACTTCGTTCCTTAAAAATTGGCAGAGATTCACTCGACGTGGGTAATCATCCGGTTTGCTTTTAAAATGTTAACTTTGGCTAAAGCCTACAGTTCTCGCAACTGCTGGTTGGCTTATGTGGGGATTACCAGTTACTTGTTCGATGACTGCCGCTTCAGCCTCTACAGTTGTGAGATGTCCTCTCACCTTTGGCTTGGAAAACTTTCCATATTGTCTCAAATTTCTTTCCACACGGCTACAAGCATTATGTGATGGAAGGGGTTTATCCGGATATCTTTGTGGATATCGTCGTACTGCTTCGCCGTCCTTCAGCATTCTCCGAAAATCAACATCATATCCGTTTTCTTGCTATTAGAACACATTGAAACTGATTCCTATTACCACAAGAATCTACGCAAATCAACAACTTTGTGCAGAAGTTTGTAAAGTTTTGACAGTACACTAGTTGACATTTGCCTGTCCAAAGAACTCTTAATGTAAGAAAATATTTTTCATAACTAAAAAGAAATATTAGCTACGCATTTCATGCACTTGTGAATGGTGTAGCGGTGTAGCCTACCTACGTGTTACAAGATAAAATTATCACACTGTATATTATTTCTCGTATAGGTATGATTCTGTTGCCTAAACACATTTTATTATGAGAATATTAATTATACCACAATAGTCCATTTTTAAGTGAACACGTAAATACTTTTATTCAAAAAACTATATCCACAAAATTACTCGACATAAAGACTTCATATTTTACAACTGTTCATACGGTAGATGAAGCGGCTCCTTGCTTTAATAATTGCAGAAATTCCACAGAAAGCTTAGTTTAGACTCCTGACTCGGTTGCCGCATACATTTCAAGCAGAAGCTTTCAATATTGGATCCAAAATGACCGACATAGCAGTTAGACACTACATAAGTGGTGGAAATAGCATTGGGCTTCACCTGTACAAAACCAGCAATCTTGTCTTCCTTAGGTATATACATAATTTGCAAGGAACTTCGTTCAAAATTAAATATACTGAATGTATACGTAAACTTGTAAACTCGAAGCTGTCAAATTGACAAGGAACATAACCTCACCCTAACATTAAGTAATCACAAACTATTATGTACAATACATACAAAATGTAGTATTATAAATAAATATAACATTCTATGATTATTTGGGGAAACTTAATATATGTATTTACCTCAAAAAGTGGTGCATTGTGTTTTAGTAGCTAATCTTTTCGATTGATTGTTTTCATTGATTTTATTTTTATTAACCACATATGTATTAGAGTGGGAGTTCCACACGAGCATTCATCGTGAACAGACGTATTTTGTGAAATCAGTGCGTAGTAGTGATATTACGATACTCAACTAAAAGTTAACTGACTGACAAGGTAATTATAAAACATAAATTTGTTACTTGTAAGCAGTTCCATTGAACAAACCACCTGCGGCCGGGAGGCCGCCGGCCTCACTGATATCAACTACTTATCTGTAATCACAATGCCACAAAACAGCCACATAAAACAAGCTACACTCACCTATCAAGGCAGCCATACAATCTTACCAAATTCTAATGCTACTAATTCTCTTCAAATCTCTCAACAAGAAACCAATTCAAATAATACAGATAAAACGGTATCAACTGTACCAACTAATATGGAATTGGACTTCTCACTTCCCCGCGGAGATAATAATAAAAGACCCTTTAGCAGCCCACCCGCCCAAGAAACCAATAAAAAATATGCTTTCGATAACGAGGCACTTCTAAAATCAAACAAATATTATCTACCTAGCAGTAGCCAGAATAAAGTAGAAAATGAATCTATCGCAGTAAAACAAAAAATTCCACCGATTTATTTGCATTATGCTGATAAATATAACGAAGTGATAAAAGACATTCAATCGGTAATACAAAACGAATTTACTACAAATTATAAAGGTAAATTTCTCAGAATAAACCTTACATCGATAG
>JABXWE010056717.1:0-17653 GCA_014611495.1 Limonius californicus | reverse complement strand
TTCAAAGCTCATTACAGCTGACTGCAGACGGAATAGCTTTTTTTCTAGGCTTGCTGCAATTGACTTTTTACAAAATCACTTTGTATCTTCTCCTATCTTAGGAAACATTTAATATATTAATATTATACATATTGAGATATTTAAATTTAAAAATACATTAACTTATAATGCAGAATTTTAAATTTTTTATTAAAATGTCTTGGGGTTAGTAAGGTAACATTAAGATATAAAAAATATTTCTAATCTTTTTCTTAATCTAAAGGCAGTACCATGCTCCAAGTAGTGTGGTAGTAAAAAGCAAACTAATTAAATGGAGACCTTAGAAAGAATACCGTAGCAGGGGAAGATCTATCATGAGATGATCCGACGATTTGAAGAGTACAGCTGGTTTAAATTGTATTATAGTAGCAAAAGATGGAGAAAGATGGTAAAGCATCGGGGAGGCGAAATTGGATAGAGAACGGCTGAAGAAGACCGTGCACGAAGTGGTGTGGTAGTAGCTCAGTTGACAGAGCGCTCGCTTTATGGGCAAAACGTCGATTATGGCTTGTGTTCGATCACCCAGTGTCACCACGCAGCTTATTATAAAAATGTTGTGCTGCAACCTACCATACGTTATTCACCAATCCGGTTGGCAACTGTGGGGTCTTAATGCCAACAACCTTAGCTGGAATTTGTATATACAATAAACTGCAAGTGCCCCGCGTTTCTACCCTAGCGCTGAGGAGAAGCACGAAGCAAAGAAGAAGCCGGTTTCTAACAGTGAGGCAAAAAGGTTATTGATGACGACGGCCATGCACGAGGCATGCTCTATTATTAAAGAAATCTGAAAGGTTGAAACTGAGGACCCATAATTTCAAATTTTCTTACCTATGTTCTAGTATAATAGGACCATAAGGAAAAATATAAATAAAAATTTTAATTAGAACAGAAAAAAACACTTACTGTCGGTTGGATAACTTCTTTGAACCATGTAGTGTGCAAATTCCTATTTATATACTTTTTGCGCATCCACCAACGTAAAATAAAACAGTATTCATTTCACATAAGGAAATCAATCAGCAAATAGAAGAAACCACAACCAACGTTATCTGGCCCCAATTCGGCGTTGAGGTTAAATTTTAGATGTATCAAATACACAATTTTAAAATGTGGTTACATGTTCTAAAAGCACATCAGATTTGCAACAAAATGATGTGAGAACAGGGGTAAAAGTAAGCCGGAGCTCTCAGGAACGCCGCCGTTCCAGTAGAAGATTTCGAAACAGAACTCAGTTCCGGTTTAAAATCCCCAGGCAACAAAGAATAATATTAGTTTTTTTCATAAACAATATACAACAAAAACAATTAAACCAAAATAATTTCTTACTGATTGAAATCTGTGCTCCTTATATAACTGTCCAAAGATGGATAGCGGGCGACGAGGGGTAGAAGCACAGTCAACACTCGTCCGTTGCACATGACACCAACGTGTACGTCACAAGCTTGATGTGTTCCATTATTTATTAAAGCACAACCAATTTCGTACCTTCAAGATATTGTCCTACTTTCACCCCTATCGGATATACACTATATACCCTGAATGACGAGCTAATACGTTATTGTTGTTAAGTACTATTTCGATTGCTAAATACATAATTATTTATAAAATTGTTTTTCCGCACTAAATGATGGCTTAACTACCTGTGGCAGTCCATTACAAATTTATTGTGCTCAAAACATTTGCGTAAATTATAGATCGCCTTAGCGTTGGTACAACAGTAATAAAATGGTGAATCCATTCGTCAATGATTGTACTGAAATATCCTTTGGACCAGATTATTAAAGTAAAAATCCTCCCTTCTTCAGTAAGCATTTTAAGGCTAGCAGTGCACTCTAGCGGCGCCAAATGTAAATAAAAGGCAGGAAGTCAGAATTTTATGCAGCCATTGAAAAAATATTGCATTCGCACAACTATAACACACTTTCGAATACATAATGCAACAAATAATGACATTTGACCCACCCGGTATAAATTGAATATTACTATATTAACAAATAAACGTACCTTACAAATTTTAGGTAGGCCCTCTAAAAATAACGTTTATTTACTTTTTAACTATACCGTGCATGACTATATACAGGCAATATTCTTAAACTTCAACATCTATAAAATAAACCCATCTTTTCTTTTAATAGAAAAATAACATTTTTTTAATTATTTTGTGAAATTTCTGGCTGTCTTTATATAAATAATCCTTATTGGATTTATATCATACATAATAAAATTCCTGTATCGAATTGTAGATGAATGTGGAAAATGGTGTGATATACATACCATCCATCATCACATCACAATCACATGTACTTGGTTCCTCTTCTTGTGGTTGCAAGCTTTCGCAAAATTGTTTGTAAATACTAGAACTTTGAATTATGTACAAATCAAACAAATAAATAAGCCCAATTTGAATAATTTATTTATTAGCTAAATTCAAAAAGGTAAGAAATGCTAATACAGTACAACATTCTAACCTATATATCCTTCTAACAGAGCACAAATAAATAAGATTTAGTTTTTTTCACTTGAGTTACTTGCAGGCACACTTTCTGCAACAGTTATTTAAAGAGCGCTGACAAAAATACATCCTTGCTGCGTTTATTACACAAAGTAAACTCCTGTAAAGATGTTTAGATAAGTATTGTGTAGTATATCGTGCAATAATTTTTTTATACGTGCTTGAATTGAATCACGTACACTTGGGACCTCTTTTTCTTGTTGCAGGCTTCAATTTTAAAACATGTATTTGGTTACTGTTTTTGTTCTTGATTTCCTAAAAATGTTCCGTTGTAAATATTAGAACGTTAAATTATATAGATATCAAACAAATAAATAAGAGCAATTTGAATAACGCATCGATTGGTCGAAAGAAAAGGCAGCAAAAACAAATACAATACAAAGTTCATAGTCTTTTTATAGAGCACAAATGAAAAAGTTCTTGTATTTTTACTGCAGCTACTTACGATAACATTTTAACATTTTTTGTACCACCTATTTGAAAACCTCTTACAAATACCCATCCTTGCTGCGTTAATTTCAGAAAATAAACTCATGCAGAGTTTTATATAAATAGTGAAAATGGTCTTGTACATCGTGCGTCATATTTATCATACATACTTCAACTTAATCACATAATATTTAGTTCCTATTTTTCTTGTTAATGCAAGCATCAATGTTAAAACATGTACTTGTACATATTTTGTACTTGAATTCCTAAAAATATTGGATTGTAAACATTAGAACTTTAAATTATATACAAATCAAACAAATAAATAAGAGCAATTTCAATAATGCATTGATTATCCAAAAGAAAAAAGCAGCAAATGCAAATACAATACAAAGTTCATAGGCTTTTTATACAGGGTGTATCAGAAATAGGTACAAATATTTAAACCAGTAATAGATTGGCTCAAGTAGAATGCAATGGTACTATTCATTTTTCAAAAATCATTAAGTTTATTTTTTTGCCGAAGTGGCAAACACGTAAAAACTTGGTTGGCTTGTGATAACAACAACAGACTGAATAGAAATTACTGACCTACCTAATAGTATTGGTTTGTGGCAGGTGATAAGAATTTTTTTTGCACTTCTGTCTTACTCTCCTTTGCATAACATGTCTTTGAACTCAAATTTTTGCTATTATCCTGCGGTACTCAAACACTTTTGGGTCAAATTTTCAATTATTATTTTCTCATATGTTAAGAGTCCTATTGCCAAAGAAATGTTTTTTCTAGTTTGTATATACTATAATCTGCCATCGGATTTAATATTTGTACCTATTTCTGATACACCGTTTATAGTATAATTGAAAAAGTTCTGGTTTTTTCATTGCAGCTACTTATAATCAAATTTTTAAATATTCTGTGACACCTATTCCAAAACCTCTTACAAACATCCATCCTTGCTGCGTTACTGTCACAAAATAAACTCATGCAAAGAGTTTTATATAAGTATTGAAAATGATGTGGTACATCGTGTATCAAATTTATCATACCTTCAATTTAATCGCATACTTAATTTCCTATTTTTCTTGTCGGTACAAGCTTCAATTAATTATTAATATTGGTTTGTAAACATCAAAACTTTAAATTATGTGTAAATCAAACAAATAAATTAGAGCAATTTGAATAATTCATTTATTGGTTAAAATAGAAAAGATAACAAACTTAAATACAATACAAAATTCTATACCACACAAGTACAAATAGAAAACTTCTAATTTTTTAAGTCACTTCTGCGAATTTCACAAATTTTTACCACCATTATGATCTATTTATCCCAATTCATCAAAAGTTTTAGTTTTTGCAAACCTATTAGAACACCCCGTTTACCATTAATATCGCACAATATTTGAATAAAAATTAACTTCCAAAACAACAAAGAAAAATTCCAAATGGTTGTCGACGTTTCAACCACAGCAAAAATTACGTGAAAATTAATCCTTTATTTTCATACATAACAAGTTCGTACACGGAGGTCAAGCTTATATTTATTCAGTTATGAATAAAACAAGCAGCTCTTCACGATTTGCTAATTAACCTTCCATATGAAGACACATTACCATTTGTATATCGCAACTCAAAGTGAATTTATAATGAACAAAACGCAGGAAATTTTGTTATGCGGAAGTATTACACTTTAATGTTTATCCACCCACTCGGGCATTTATTCAGGTTATACCACAACATTTGTTACGAAATATGGGTGACACAAACTGAACAAATTCTCTAAAATTAAGTAACACGAAAGCTTTTAAGTGTATGTGTCAGCAAAGAGAGTTATTTTAAGGCCACTTAACCCGGAGTAAAAATATCACGAACAATACCCAGTAAGAATCCTTAGAGAGAGAAACAAATGACTTGAGTAACAATGGCACCGGGATTATTCGAGATATATGTCGCGTCTTAAAATAGAGCTAAACGGGTACAAATTGATGTTTACACTTTTAAAGTGTCACATTTATTACGAAATGTTGGAAGCGTAACTCTTCTTTACTAGAAGGATGCCACGTTGTTAAACCGAATTGCAAAAAAATTAGGGATAATCCAGGTTGCGTAATGTTATATACTTAGAGTTGTTTGGAAGGTGATCGTGTTTGTACAGACTGGTCAAATGGTGGCAGATTCTTGAAGAATTTTTAGTTACCATGAGAAAAACTTAAGGAAAAAACTCTTTAGAGATTGGTTCTTGTATGATATTGGAATCAAAAGTTAAATTCTTTCTTTCTTTCGATTAGCATAACTTCAAAAATGTATGTTGAATTATGTAATTATTGATCTCGAATATTAATTTCATCGATTGGTATCCATACCTCCTAGTTTTAATTAGGTTGCATCTATATTTCCTGCAGAAAACCGTTTTCTAGTTTCTTGTACACCGTATTCCCATTGTTAGTAAGGTGTCGGTAATAAAGGCAATTTTGATGTTTGTAAATAATAGTAATTTGAAGTTAGGTTACCATTCAAACAAAGATAATTGCATAGTATTGTATTTACTTTTTACAATACTTTATAGTTGATTTTTTCATCTTCTACATACTTTCTGTATCCCTCCTCCAACACACGAAGACACCGAAAAAAACTAATTTAGAACTGCCAAATAAATTGTAACAAAAAACTGTTTAAATATTTGCTGGAAAAACAGCAAGAGACTGTCACAGAACATTAGGAAGAAAGCGAAACTGTTGAATCGAAACGGAAAAGAATACAGGAGAGGTGGAAGCAATATTTTGAAGAACTATTAAACCCAAACAACAATCAAAGACCGGCGACTACTTGAACCTACAGCCGACCAAGAAGAAGAGCACTACGACCCCCCAACGGTAGAAAAAGTTAGAAAGGTAAATCAATCGTTAAACAGTAACAAATCACTGGGAGCAAATACCATCCGTCAGAACTACTAAAACATATTGGACAACACGTGGTAGAATCTGTAACATATTTAGTTAATCAAGAAAAAATGGAAATCGAAAGAATGTCCAACGAATAGAAAACCAGTATCATCTGCCCAATACATAAAAAGGAAGACAATCTAGAGTGTAAAAACTTTAGAGAAATATTCCTATTAAGCATACCATATAAAGCTGTCATGACCATCCTCCAAAAGAAACTAGAACCACTAGCCGAAAATATTATTGGCGAATACTAAGCGAGTGTTAGACCAGGAAGATTGACCCATGACGATGAGAGTATGATTGATGTGTACCAACTCCACTTGGACTTCAGACACAAGCCTACTATAGATAGACACAGAAAAGATCTATAGAAATATGCTAGGGAAGGCTAACAAGACTAACAATGAAAAACTCCGAGAGCCAGGTAAAGACCTATTTAAAGTAAACCACGGCCTTAGTCAAGGATAGGGAGTTGTCCAAATGCTTTTCAACCTAGCATTAGAATGCGCAGTAATAAAACTACGGTAGATAGTAATACATCGCCGTGGCTATACAAATCCACTTAGATATACAGACGATATAAACATACTCGGAAGAAATCTAAAATCAATGAAGGAATCCACAAACCACTGCAGAAAAGTAGACGTAAAGGTTAACGAAGACACGACCAAAAGTGTAATACAGACCCAAAACGTTAAGAGTATAGGCCAAAATATGGCAATAGGAGACCAAAATTTTGAGGTGGTGAATGATTTTATTTACTTAGTCTGTAATATATAACAAATCTGAATCTGTATGTAACAATAATACACCCAGTGCAATGCTGTGGAAGTGAGAGCTGGACGTTTCACAGAAAGCGGAAAAGGGTGAACACATTTGAAAAACAGGTCTCAACACCAAAACTATAGACATGTACAAAAGAACGGACAGACAACCACGAAATACACACATCAAAATGGTCTAGGGGACAAACGTAAAAAGTATGTTTGCAAACGTTAATAAAAAAGTTTTGTGATTATAGCATACAGAACTTTATTCTGACAATTTCTAGATCCAGTTGGCGATGTTTCTTTTTGTTTTTGTAAAACAGTTGTGTGCAGTTGATGACATTTGTATCGAAAAGGTGTTTTTGCTCTTTAGATTACTCAGTTTATGTGTATTGAATTAAGAAACAAGTTGGGCTTTATAGTGTTTTAGAATCAATAATGATGGAAAGAGTGCATCTTAGTCGTGATATTCAGTTAAGAGCTATGGGCATGATACAAAGAGGTATGACTATTCGAGATGTGGCGGCTGGTGCTGTAAATTCTTGTAAAAGTACCACTGGGCGCTTGTGGCAGCATTATCAAGAAACTGGTGATGTAAAAGAAAGACATCCTGGCCCCATCAGGAAAACGAATACTGTACAGGATAGATTTCTTCGAATCCAATGTCTTCGTAACCGAAATCTTAAAGCCAACCAGCTGAAAACTAAGCTCCAAAATGTCCACCAAGTGGTAGTCAGTAGTCAAACTGCAAGAAATAGGTTGCATGAGGTTGACCTCCACGCTCGACGCCCTGTTAAAGTTCCCGTGCTTTCACGTGGCAATCGCGCACGGAGATTAGGATGGAGCGAGGAGCACATCAACTGGCAAGAACAAGACTGGGCTCACGTGCTCTTCACAGATGAATCCGGATTCGGTTTGAGGCCAGATTCTAGAAGACTAAAAGTGTGGAGAGGACCTGGAAATGAAAATCGTTGGCAACTGTTCAGGAAGTTGATTGGTACCACGGGGAAACAGTTATGGTTTGGGCTGGCATTGGAATTGGCCGTAGAACTGAGCTCGTTTTTGTCGAAGGCCTTTTAACGACAAACGCATATCGGGACACAATTCTGCAACCTGCTGTACTACACAGGCAGAACAAATCGGGGGACAATTTCTACTGATGCAGGACAACGCTCGACCACACGTTACGAGAACAGTTAGAAATTTTTACATGAGCACAATATCGCAGTATTGTCGTGGCCGGCGCAATTCCCCGACTTGAATCCCATAGAACATATGTGGTATATGCTGGGAAAACGTGTTCTGAATAAAGGCTTGGTGTTTCAAAGAAGGGAAGAGCTCTCAAATTGTTTAAAAGACCAGTGGCAACAAATTAATCAAAATGAAATAGACAATTTGATTGGAAGTTTACCCAATACGTGCCGAGCTGTGATTAACAGTCGAGGTGGCTATACACTGTATAAAATGTGCAAATCTTTCATTTTTTCATTCATATTCTACTGTTCTTTGTACGTTACAAATTTGCTCTATTTTTTACACACCCAGTATAAGCAAACTACAGTAACTTCTGTTTGTTTTTGTTATTAAAATTAAAGATTATTGTTCAGCTTTATGTTTTGTTTTATCGTTGTGTCATAATACTTCCACTAGTTGCAACAACGTTTATTTTTAGCCTTGTCCCCTAGACCATTTTGATGCGTGTATATCCGCTCTTTGCAAAAACTGACCTTACAACAACAATAATATTACAAAGAATTAAACGGGCTGGGGATCTACGAAGAATGAAAAAGTCAAAAGTAGTCAAAAATCTTCAACTACAAACTGGAAGGCCAAAAACCAGTAGGAAGACCATATCCATGCTCAGAACCCCAAACTAGAGAAAGGCTGCTGAACACAGGATTAGCTGGAGACGACAAATATAGGAAGTTAAAGCTCTATTTGGGCTGTACCGCCATTAGATATATGGTTTAAATGTTCGCAACACGTCCCAAATTTAACCAACTACTAACACTTTAATTGTGTGTGTTATTAAATACTTTTTTAGCAACTCACTGTGAGATTTGCTTTATTTGTTGATCATTAACCGTTATATCTAGATACTGAAAATATTCTTAATGCAAATTTAGGTTAGAATCACTTTTGTTTGCTTTTTGTAAAAAGCAAAATACGAGGTGTGTTCAATTGAAACCCATTTTTGCTTTATAAAGAAAGTATTCAACAATTTAATTACAAATAATTACCGGCACAGTTAAGGTACCTATCCCATTGTTTTATTAACCGACGTATACCCTGCCCATACAATTCTTGTGGCTGCTGTTTGAAGACGCCTTCCATAGCTATCTGTACTTCTGCATCAGACTCAAAATGCCGACATTTTAACGCCTTTTCAGCGGTCCAACAATATGGAAATCGCAAGGCTATAGGATGGATGTTCTAAAACCCTCCATTTCTTTCATTGAAGATTTTCTTTTACCACATTAGCAACATGAGTTGCAGCAAAATGACCACACGCGTAAGTTATTCTAGACGTTTCCATCTTATTGCTTGATGAAGCTTGTTTAAAGTTTCATTATACAGATTTGCATTGACATTTACTTCAAGTTCCTTAAACTCTATCAACAAGGGTCCTTCATGGTCGAAAAAAAAATGTTAACATCACTTTGCCTGCAGAAAGTTGTGCTTTAAACTTCTTCGGTGGTGGTGAACTTAAATGTTGCTACTGCATCGACGATAACTTACTGGATGGCTCGTAGTAGTGGCACCAAGTTTCGTCACCAGCAACTATTGACAGAAGAAAGTCATCACCATTTGGCTTATAGTCTGCGAGGTGTTGCAAAGATAAGCCCATTCGCAAGCATTTTTGTTTATTGAACAAGAGACGAGGAATCCATTGCGAACAAACTCTGCTGTAACCCAGATTACGAACAATACTATGGACAGATCCTACACTCGCACCAACAATTTCTGAAATTTCTATAATTAAAAGTCGACGTTTTTCTCTAATAAGGCCTTCTACACATGTCACATTGTTTTCTGTTAATGCAGTACACCGTACACCTGGTCGCGGCTCATCCATAGTTCCCTCTTTTCCTTTCTTAAATTTTCGGCACCATTCCTTCACAGTTGGATACGCAATACATGCATTTCCATACACTACTTGCATTCGCATATGAATCTGCAATGGCTGCACACCCTCAGCGCATAAAAATTGTAGGACCGCACGCTGATCAAACTTGGACGGATTTTCAACAACAAACGCCATTTCAAAATGGAAGTTTTAAAAGTCAGAATCAAATTCAAACCCCAGAAACTTATTAATGTGTTGCTTCCAAACACTACTAACATTAACAAACGTCATTTGAATCATTGCATTTGTTTTCAAAGCTAAGTTGATCTAAGGTGCGTTTCAGTTGAACAAGCCGCGTATAATAAATATATGCAAATAATAGGACTTGCAACGCAAACCCCACAAAACAATAATTATCGTATATGTGTTATATGAGCTGTCTAACGTTAGAAAACAAGTAATAGGCTTCGATTAAGTGTTAGAAGGTCTGCATGAAAAGTCCGACATTATATAATGTCTCGTATTAGTAGGAAGAAATCCTTTGCTAATGCTCTATTTATTGAAATTAGGTTGGCAATGAACCCCAATGAAACTAATTAACACATCGATTCCCATAAATCAATATCCTTATTCGTATTTAGCTCAATTATTCGATGTTATTCTATTCAGGACAGTATTGTTTGTGATTAACATATGTATGGTATCATACAGTCCTTTTGAAATATATAATATTGATAATCTAGTAGCAGACTTTTTACCTTAAAATATAGACGAAGATTCTTGCGACATCTGCCATAAATACGATGATTATTAGGTTATTCGGTTTATTTTTGTTAAAAATAAATAACATGTTAACATTTAAATAGTTACTTTTTAATTTTCTTTCGCACTATATTTTACTATACAGGTTGTCCGATAGGACCAGTGTTTTTACTAAATCGGTTGACTCGTAAACTACATCTTGACTGCTAGAATAATACTTTACCCCTACTATTAGAAGACAGGCCCCTGAATGATACAGTTCATCAGTGGTATACGCACGATGGGGCTCCTCCACATTTTTCAATAGATGTCGGAGAATACCTATAACCTATAACCACAAACGGATAAGACGAGGGGTCCAATTGAAGAACCACCTAAAACTCCTTTAACTCATTAGATGTTTGTTTGTATGTGCACGATGGGGCTCCTCCACATTTTTCAATAGATGTCGGAGAATACCTATAACCACAAACGGATAAGACGAGGGGTCCAATTGAAGGATCACCTAAAACTCCTTTAACTCATTAGATGTTTGTTTGTATGTGCACGATGGGGCTTCTCCACATTTTTCAATAGATGTCGGAGAATACCTATAACCTATAACCACAAACGGATAAGACGAGGGGCCGAATTGAAGAACCACCTAAAACTCCTTTAATTCATTAGATGTTTGTTTGTATTTAGGTAAAAGTTATATTTATTAACCTGTTAATGCCTTTACTGTTTAATTTTCACATACTGCAATTTATTTATTAAAAAATAAACTCGCCTCTTTCTGTGCAATAGTTGGTTTGCGACATATGTCGTTTAAGAGTTTTTTGTTTGGTCTGATGAGTATTATATATCTATGGGTAAATTAGGTTGCATTTCCAGAGATACATTAACTCATTTTGAAATGTAATAGCCTGGGACGTCAGGACAAAGTTGATGACGTGGATTGGTTTGTTTTTTTCGGAGTTTAAATTTTACGGGTTTTCTTTGAAAAATACAGTTATGAATGTAGAAAAAGTTTGAGACGTTTTGATTTTTTTGAAATTGTTATTATCAATATATCAGTTCTTCTCTTTCAGTACAGCAATGTTCATAAACTCTGGGTAAACGATTCAGATCCATGTGTATTTCGAGAAGTTAACCCAGCGTATCTAACGCAACATAATCAATGGTATTACAAAACCTAGCTCGCGTGATCCTCTTGATTTATGTTGTCATTTTATAAAACAATCTCGCTTATTGTCTGCTGCCGTTACTTCAAGAATAGTTCAGATAGTATCGCAAGCCAGGACGTCATAACGTCGCATAAATCTCTCCTTTATTAACGCACAACAAAGGACTGAAACAAAAAGTGTAAATATTGATAAAGATAGGGAGGTTATGTGGGTTGGGGTGTATGTTCGAAATTACATTAAATTTGATTTATTGACTCATATAATTTGTAAAGGTTATAGTTTCGTGGTTCAACTGAGTTTAATACTTGTTATTACTAAAATATGAAGGCTTTTTGGTGGAAAACATCGGATAATACAACGTTTCCTTGCATCCATTTCAAACTAAACATTTCCTCCTAGTAATTTACCATCAGGATTAGCTTTGATTTATTAGTTATCCAAACCATATAACAAATGGCTTGCTTTGCATTTAACGACCTTATCCTTTTAAATATAACTCGTAAAGTTATAAGCTATGTTTAACAAACATTTTATTGCATTAATACACGGTTATAACAATTTTCGCGAAGAAGAACATTTTATGTATTGTAACCTAACTTAATTACATGAGTAAATGTAGGATAACGGACAGATTTTATGATTTTAGGTTATTATTCAGGAAAAACTACATCTTGGACAAAAATTCTGCTTATTACAAAAATCATACCAACTCGTTTCCGCCAAATTCTAATGTTTTTTAAGAAACAGTCAGAAAGTTACAATATGCATTAAGTTACAGAATTAGCGCATTCAAGAATGATACGCCAACGGTTAAGCAAATCAAAAAATTACTCGTGGAAGCGCACGCCTAACCTCACATTATTTCTGAAACAAATCAAAATCGACGAAAATATACAAGGTGTCCCTAAAAAGTGTGTACAGATCGCTATCACATATTTCTGAGACCAAAATAGGATGATTTAACCCAACTTACCTATATACAAAAATGTACGGTTACGGAGTTACAGTTTTCTGAAGTGAGACTTATCCGATCACTTTTCTGCATAAAATTATGGTAATAGTTAGATCAATGTTTTGCAATTTTATGTGCATACATTACTCATCAAGGCTGCAGATTAGAACCCAATTTCGTTTTAATACGTGCACCAGAGGCGTCTCACGTGGTGGTATAAGGTACTGATTTCTATAATATCTTTTACATTATTTTGTTATGTTGTTGATCCAACAATGGTCACATGAATATGTGGTAGCGTTTTGTATAGAGCTTTTAAAGAACTGCTTGCATAGGATGTTTTATTAAAAAACTTTAATGATTATGTATGTGACAGATTATAAATTGGCAAGTATTGACTATAGTTCGATGAATGCTATATACGAACATAAATACCGATGGCAAAACTGTCCCAACATTGATGACGTATTTCCGGTATAACGAAAATGCATTTGCATTTCAAATACCAATCAAATATTCCATAAATACAGTCTCTTAATAGTAGAAGTAAATATTAAATTAATTACACTAAAAAGTAAATGCACTTTCTTAATTAAATTTTGTATTGTCAAAATACACATAACTCACAGTAGTAAAGTAGTATTGTTTATTTGCCACTGGGTTTGATCTTGCAGGTCTTACGCATCCCATTTCGAAATTCGTTACTACTACTATCATACACAGAGTAACTACCATATACATTCTCACCGTTGGTTAAACAGTAACTCAGTTCCAGAAACAACAATATACTCATTACACTGTTAAATGTCCTGTACGCAAGCACAGTTGATCTGCCCTTAGACTTTCTTTTAGAGGCGCAGTCTGTTTTGTAGTATCGCTGAACAGCACTGAACGCGCTGACTAAAAATTTCATAGCGAACTGCTTCGTTGGGCAATTACTCTTGGAACTAATTGAAGCAAGAACGATAGGAGTACTGCTAAACACCATTTTGGTCATATTCTCGAATCGAAAGCAGGCTTCAAAAATAAATGTATCCCGTTCTACTGTGAACACCATATTTACCTAAAATTTGGAATACTTATTCAAAACCAAACTTTGTAATATGAAGGAATACAAGGAACACACGCAACGAAAGCAATAAAAATGACAGTTGACAGGCTAATAAATAACAGGTTCGCGAACAAAATGAAACGTATTGTTGATAATAATAAAGCTATCGAGCTCAAGTACCCTGCAATCATTTTAGATCGCACTATAGAAGGAACCATTATCAGAAATGTATCAATTTTTAAGTGTATTTTATTTAAAAAGAAAATACATATCTAAATAACCATGAACTCTCGGTGATATGAAGGCTGGTATTTAGTAAAAAACATTTGATCATCATCAAATGGCATTCTCAACCCCAAATTTCTGCTAAACGGTAGAGCATTCTCACTTCATAAATTAATTATACAATGCTTTCTTGTCCACGGTAAAGAAATAAAATTCCAAATTTTTTTATATTACACATATGTGAGGCTCTTTTATAAAAGTGGCTTTTTAGCCTTTAAATGACAAAATAATTGGGTTGAAAATGTGGCTCTATAGAATGGTAGACAAAGTTGATTTGATTATTTGGTTATTACTACTGGAAATTGCATTAAAAATTTCCATAAATTTAGTAAAACTTAGGCAACACGTATTACAGGAACAAAATTGCCCAAATATGTTGATCTTCGACAACTACGGATGACCGTATAATCCGGTAACCGCGTGTTATTGTTGTGCATTGAACTGAGCACCAATACTTAAGGAAAGTATTATTTTCGTGAAAAAAATTTACTTTAAGATTTTTGCGGAAATATTCATGTGCAGTAGCCGAGTTACTTATCACATTCAAAGCGAAGGTAGATAGTGTTTGTAATATTGACCTAGGAGATATAATATTTGTACCATACAGTTATCCTTTATAGAATGGGTCTAGACGAACAGCTTTGCTCTTATAACAGATCCTTTGCGTAAAACAGTATAATAAATAATATGAAACATTTGTAAGCGGATAATAATTGTCGATCAAGCGAAAGCTAACTAATTAAACTTTGAAAATAATATACAGAATATTCCATTTAATAACACTGAATAATAATTAATTTTATTAATAGAATTTACTCTCTTTCATACATTGTGTTTTAAGTGCTTACATGGTTTTGAAACAAATAATATTTTTCAATAAATTAATACTAATTACCTGAACTCGCTACAAGACTACAAAGTAACAAATAATTGAATTACACATTTATTAAATATTCCCTCATATGACTGTCTTATTAGAATCTCCCATTGAAGAGGAGTAAAAAGTTTGTTAATATAGGGTGTCCCATAGATAAAAAAAAAGATTTTCCTGGCTGTAGTATATAAAACACTATATGGAGTCAAAAATAATTTTATAATTTCCTGTTTATGGTTCTACAACATTCTGTTTAATAAAATATTTTGATATGTTTGTCAATAAACCGTAATCATTCCTTAGCATACTGTTTATCCACACTGTATACAGGGTGTATCAAAAATAGGTACAAATATTTAAACCAGTAATAGATTGGCTCAAGTAGAATTCAATGGTACTATTCATTTTTCAAAAATCATTAAGTTTATTTTTTTGAATTACAAAATTTAATAAAATTTGTTTGAGAACTGCTGATGATGTATAGAAAATGCGTTTAAACTGTAGAAGGTTATTACCTAATTGTTAAGTAAATCCCAAGTGGCAAACACGTAAATACTTGTCTGGCTTGTGATAACAACAACAGACTGAATAGAAATTACTGACCGACCTAATGGTATTGGTTTGGGGCAGGTGATAGAATTTTTTTTGCACTTCTATCCTACTCTCCTTTGCGTAACATGTCTTTGAACTCAAATTTTTGTTATTATCCTGCGGTACTCAAACAATTTTGGGTCAAATTTTCAATTATTATTTTCTCATATCTTAAGGGCCCCATTGCCAAAGAAATGCTTTTTCTAGTTTGTATATATTGTAATCTACCATCGAATTTGATATTTGTACCTATTTCTGAAACACCCTGTATACAAATTTACAATTCCATTTTGTAATTATCGCATATTGTACTGAATGTTTATAACATCTTGTGATCCTAGTAGCCATAAAATTAGCTGGGTACATTTTGCGTTAACTTTAAATATTTACCCTAATATCTGCTTCCGAATGGTTTACTTTATTTGTTTTTAAAATATGCAAAATTAGGGTTAACTTTTCCCAAATTATTATTAGCTCGAAAATTACAGAAGAACTTGCCCTGCTTTACATCTTAATAAAAAAAATTAAATTTCAGTCACGTACCCTTTTATATTTTTAATAGGGTCACGTAGTGTGGCGCCCGAAAGGGTTGCGCGGTAACATTTAATGGACTTCGTCTTGTGCCGAGGTGTTTCAGCTGATTGTTGTCTAGCCCACTCTTAAAATTAAACATTACAACAATTTAGGCTCATTGTTTCAGGAGGAAACGGAAGGGGCCGTTTCTTTTATTTGTTCCCTTCCTTTTGTAAGGGGTTATTAAAAACACCCCCATTGTGTTCTTGTTGCACATTGATATCCTCAAAGGTGCTGTTGTCCCTTGCAGACTGACGCCTTTGAATCCCCTTTGAAATAAATTGTCTGTTAAATTTGTGTACAGCAAGTAATTCAGAAGTTTATTCTATTGTCTAGATAAGGCAATTTAAAAAACTCCCATTGTTACAGTACAGTTTTTACTTTCTTATACCAGACGTACTGGAAAAATATTGCTTTCCTGAAAATACAGTATTTTAAGCTTTTAACGAAAATAAGCGTAGTGTATATCAAAGAATGAAGTGTCCCAAAGGCAACACACCATATATCTAACATATACAAGAGTTCCATAAAGAAAGTAAAAAAGTAAAAATGTTTGAAGTACTGTCAAGAGTTAAATCAAAATTAGAAAATGTAGTTTTTCTGACTTTCAGTTAACCTCCATAACAATGCAAATGTACAAAACTTTGGTTTATTTCTTTTTCCAAAATTTACTAAACATTTAAAAGCATTTTTATTTAGAACGAAATACTTTAATTTTCCATATTTAAAATAAATAGAAGAGCATTGAAACAATTTTCGCATCATCATTTTTTACATATTTATACGCTTGTGCATACGGTAGACCAATATTGAAACACCCTGTACGAAAAATTTGGATGGAGCATTTTTCCACATTTTTAGTTTCCAATGTCAGCAAGACGTTGCCATTTTGATAGTAACCGTACAATTTGAAATTTTAATGTTGAACTTTTAAACTCAAAATTTGATTGAAATCTTGAAAGAATATACGATGATATCAACTTCAAAATTTGAAATTTCTATGTTGAAGTTGAAACGGGGGGGGGGGTGTAATTTCAAACATAAACTCAAAATGTGCACATTAATATGGAAATACCGAAAGGATTTGCGCGGACAGACGATTTAAAAAATTTAAAATTTCTAAAAAAAAAATTGTTTCGGAATTTCAAATTTAAATTCGAAATTTGAATATTAATACTGAAATCTTGAGAAGATTTTCTATAACTTAGCCTTGAAAAATTAGAAGTTTCTCTGCTGTACTTAAACCTTGGGGAGGGGGTGAGTTTTGGAATTTCAAATTTTATTTTAACTCAAAATTCTAATATTAATACTAAAATCTTGAGAGGATGTGATATGATTTCGACAAAAAATTCGAAATTTCTATGTTGAAGTTGAAACAGGGAAGGGGGAGGGGTTAAGTTTTGTAATCTTTCAAATTTTAACTCAAAATTCTAATATTAATACCAAAATCTTGAGAGGATGTGATGTGATTTCGACTAAAAATTCGAAATTTCTATGTTGAAGTTGAAACAGGGAAGGGGGAGGGGTTAAGTTTTGTAATCTTTCAAATTTTAACTCAAAATTCTAATATTAATACTAAATTCTTGAGAGGCTGTGATATGATTTTACAAAAAATTCGAAATTTCTATGTTGAAGT
>JABXWE010056714.1:0-13926 GCA_014611495.1 Limonius californicus | reverse complement strand
CCCCCCCCCCCCGCCCGGTAACTTTCACCTGTTCTTCAAATAAAAAGAAAATCTTCGAAGAACTTATTTTTTGGACGATGAAGAGGTGCTGGCTGCTGTGAATGAGTGGTTTGCAGTGCAGAACACAGAGTTTTTCTGTAAAGGCATTCAAGCTCTGCATCATCGTTATACAAAGTGTGTTAATCCTTTAGGGGATTATGTTGAGAAATAAAGCTGGTTCAAATGTTTATACTATTTGCTTCTACATCAGGGACAATAAATGATGAACCATCCCAATAAAACGTATAGTTTAATGAAAATTGTAGAGAGTGTAGACGTAGCAATGTTTCTCAGTATATACATTTTAATTTAATGTTTATTGAAAAACACAAAAATAAAAACTGCATATATTATATTGTTGCAAATGCAATGGTATTATTGCAACCAATTAGTAACGATTTTCCTAGCAAAATGATGTGTATTGCGTTTTTCTAAATTTAACCTCCACCACTGGTATTGTTTCTGTGATTTCAACTTACAGAAGAAACAGTTTTCTTGTCAGGATTAGTAAATAACAACCGTTCCAACAATGTGGTAATTTATGCAACAATTTCCAAAGAGTAACCACAATTTCGCATTCCTTAAAATCTTTTCCTTCGTCAAGTGTTGCTAAATAGACAAGACAATGCAGATTTTAGGAATTTAACCTGTGGACGAGCATTGGATTCTTTCGTGTTCTGTAAAAATGAGTATGAAATGAGTAGAAATGAGTATTTTATCTGTTGATATAATCATATACAAGTGTCATTAATATAGAAAATATTAACATTTTATTTTTGTTCGGTTGACTGTAGTTTTATGAGAGTAAAACGAAATTATTATTTAATAATACGGAAAGGAGTTTTTCTCCCACCGTTCATCCCCGTAACTGAGTGTTGTATTCGTCACGGGATTTAAATTATAAATCTGCAAGAAGAAAGAAATAGAAAAGGTACAGTTAACAGCTATAAAATCTACTGGTATGCAATTTAACAACATACGATGAATTATATTAAAATGATTGTGAAGTCCAGGACAACTAACACCTGAAAAAACAACACCAATAAAATAGCCAAGAACTACGTGGTCTAAAACTTAATTGAATCAATTGCTTCTTATGCGATTTATCAAGTCAATTATGGTCAGTATTACTGTGACAATGCATAACCTTTAAATATCAAATTTTTAAATTTATACATATGTTAAGACAACAAGAAATGTTGGAACTCTAATACAAAACTATGGACCTAAAGGTAGTAACATAGGCATTAACACCTAAACTTGAAGTAGACAGATAAACACTAGCATAAAACGGAAATTTATTGAAAGACATTTTTACAACAAGGAGTAAAAAGTATGGTCAAAATTCAATCTCTAGTTTTCATTTAGGCATAAAACAATTATAAAGTTTCAAAAAATAGTATCTGCTCTACTTGAACGGTTTTTATGGTTACAGAATATGCATAACACAGTTTCTGACAATTCATAATAATATTGATATTGCTAAAGATAATATTTTTAATCAAAAGTTTGCACATTCTGTATTAAAAATTTTGTTGAAGCTGTCGATGGTTGATATGAAGCAACAAATCAATAGACATATAAAAATATTTCAGAATGAAATAGTTGTGATTTTTGAATTCTGTGGGAATTTTTACTTATATTTCAACGTAAAAGTGTTCAATAGATTGTTATTTTTTATACTGGAAAAACTGTGAAAGTATTTTCAACGGGTTGTAGAAAATTATCGTTTATTATACAAATCCTACGTCACTTTATCTATTTTAACGTATCAGTTACCTAACTGCTAATGTGACTGGTATTTCTGTTACACTTCATGTAATACAAGTTTTAGTGCTACTAAGGTTTTCCGTGTTCTGTCAGCGGGAGTCTGGCTTGGTAGCGATATTTGTGAAGCCTTGATAATGCCGATTTTACTAATTAAACTGGAAGGCAACAGCGGCGAAGGCGTTAATACTGCTAATTTATGTTGCGCTAATTTCCACTCTAACATTTTCATGTTAGTAGCTGTTAGATGCTGAAATTTCAGATGTCTCTAAAAGATTGATTACACATTGCTAATTAGATCTACAACAAATTTTCGAATTAATTTCACAGCAGATTTAACGATTTCCTTAATTTATTAATCTACCTATTGATAACACCACCGTTGACGTTATTGAAGTTCTTATGCAGTATGATCAGCAAAATTTTCGATAAAGCTTATCCATGAAAAGCAAAGTGGTGTCTTTACTTGGGTCATACATGCTTACAACCAGAGCCAAAAAACCGAACCTGAACCGTACTCTGGAACCCCGAGGACCCCATTGCAAAATAATGAAAACCAAAAAACGTCAGAGTAGAATGTGATGAGTTTTTTGTCATAAATGGTTCTTATTATTATTACCTTGTTCAGCAGAAAGCCAAAATTGTATTGCCTACAATATGTATACAGTATGTCCCATTTAAGTGTCTAACACGTTTATATCTTCATTAATTTTTTTCAAATTTCTACCAATATTTTCTCAAAAATAGACCACATTATGGAATACTTGTGGCAAAAAACCAATCACTACTTTATTATTATTTATTTTGATGAATTTTGAGATTTTTGGACAATTCTGAACAACTTTTATTACCTAGTACATTTTTATAAAAAACAATGCCTGATATTATTGTTTAATTTTTCTGTTTATTTTCGTATCTCAGGAGCTTCTGAATTTGCAGGAGGCTTGACGATAAGTAGACCACGGTGTGATTCAAATCCGCTAAAAACGAATAAAGATATACGAGCGTTACTCTCTTAAGTGGGACACACTGTAGATGTAGATGACTAGACATGAATTCAACATAGTTATGTATTACATAACTAATGACAAGGCACATTAGTGAAGTTAAACCTAAAATTTGGGAATGTTGCTTGCCTATAATAAATTTTGTTCTAGCCTCTTTATTAATTAATAGCTAAAGGTAATATAATATATAGACCAACTTAGCAGATCATGTCTTTACCGATACATTTTTACATAAAAAATACAAATTTAACTACCCTTGCTGGGCAGAAAAGCCACGGCAGAATGTTGTTTTTTAGTAAATGGCTTATTTAATTCTTTGACCTTCACATTAAGGGGTTTCTCGGCAGCTCTCGCCTCGATTACCCCGGGAACTCCATTTCGGTACTTAATTTTCCATTAAACTTTCACACTTTAACTTGTGCATTTATTCAACGCATACTTATACTTTATCGCGGCACTCCAGGAGATTTGATCAAAAACTCGTTTTTACTTGTCAGCTTGCATGACTAGAATATTGCTTAAAAAGGAGTGGCACTTTTCAATTTGCAGTTCCTGTCTTGAACTCTGGTATTTTTATTGGTATTTCATCTTTGCAGTTACTTCCCCGGCAGTGTTTGGATTATGTCTCGCAGGAGCAATATTCGTTCTATGTGTGGCAGCTGTGACGTGCTATTGCTATCGGTTACGACGTCAGCACAACGCCAAAAGACATGGACCTGATCAACCCTTGGCCTTCCACACCCATAGAAGACCAACGGCAGTCAAGAGTCCTGCAGGAGGCACCACCACGCACTATCTTAAAAAGAGCCCCAGCCCAACCAATCCATCTCGCACACCGCCGAGCGTGAGTAAAAGCAATATTTAGCGGGCGCATTACAATATGTCGTTATTCGTTAACGTAAGACCTTTCAAAGTGCCTGAACGTACTTGTATATTTGCATATTTGTATGCTTTGCATTAATCTAGTTTGTGACACCAGCAATTTGTAACGCAACCATTTTCAACGACCAAAGTTAGAATATCAATTTGGGTTTTCTGTTGTATGGAACATATTATTAATTTATTTATTTTTTGATTAACAATTGCATTTAGTTTTCGCTGTCTTGTTTCTAAAGGATGTAGATATAAAATCTTTAAAAAAGTATGATATAGGTAAATCAGCCAGATTTTGTGAACAAGTTATTCAATTTCTGATACCGACCCATCTTAATATATTTAAATTGCTAAAAACACCAGTCTGCAACTAACAACAATTAGATAATCGTAAACAGTTTATATGTTTTACTGTGAGACACCATCAGTCTTCTTTGCTACGTGCTTCTCGTCAGTGCTAATGTAGAAACACTAGACAATATGTATTATATTAAATTTGTTTTTGTTTTGCATAATGTAACTGGGCCCTCTATATTTTGTTGCAAGTCAATAACGACAAAATTTAATTTTACTATAAGGAACCAAGAAGTCACTACTATAACAAACCAACCACATGATTTTTTAAGATGTCAATAAATATTTTAAATCTTCATTTTAAAGTACCTTAGTAGTCAAATACATTTTTTCATAAACATACACCGTATAGTAATATAAATATGGCAGTTTCTGCCTTTTCGGGAGAATATAGACTGCAACAGCATACAGGCGGTTGAAGGAGGGAGGCTGCGTTCTGAACGTATAATTGGAGCCAGGAATTAACTGGCTCTGTTTTCTGTATGAAGGTTACAGCTCAATCGGGGAATTACCACGGTCATCGCAAACTAGATGAGGTTTTCATTAATGGAAAGTTATTATAAACGCAGAAAGGAATTGATAATGGGCATGGAAATTCGATGTTTACAAACTTACATCGATGACAAGGATTTTGTATTTTTAGGTTAGACAGGATTTACAGAATTTTCAAAATAAATTCAGAAAATATGCAGTTAAAAGAATATAATTAATGCAGAACATGATTTGGAACTTTTAGAATACGAAAGACTTCCTCAAAAAGCGTCATATACACAGCGTATAGCAACAAATATGAAAAGAAAAATCTTAAAAATTTGTGATTCGATAATGCAGCAAATATGAACTAGATTTAGTGTTATTGGACATCTAGTAGTTGCAGATTTGTTTGGAGTGAAATCTTTTATGAGTGTCTTGACAAGTAATTCGTGTTTAACCTTTTTTAGAAAAATGTAGAATAAAAACTGAACTGATTTGGCAATAGTTAATTTTCAATGCTTTGGGTGTAGTTTGCGTTTTTTAAGATGATTTTAAATCTTTATCAAATGCCTACGAAATTCTATAGTGTTTGGAAATCACAATGAACTTGAATTTCGAGAGGCTCTGTCGCAGCAACCTCTTCCTCCTCGCATCTAGACGACCAGGATAATTGATAACAGCCGCAGCACTACAACCGTACAATCTCACGAGCCGCCACTGACTTATATTCTGATTTCTCCCCACTGAGCTTACGCCAATTGTTAAATGTTCCCAAAGGTATATTATATTGATGTTTTAAAATTATTACAATAGCGATTTACGGTACATTAAAATATTTAACCCTAATAGGTCAAAGGTAGAAGCATAACGTTGAAGGACTATTTCTGCCATCTGATTAACGAATTTAACGCAGTAGTGAATCATTTTCCATTATTTTGTAACAACATAACAATACAGTGAATTTTTCTAATAAGACAGTGAGTCGGTCGTGGCCTAGAGGTCACTGCGTTAGATTTCTACGATGGATATCTGGAGTTTGATTCATAGTACCGAAATTTGGGATTTTTACGGCCATTCTCCCTTACAAGGCAATGACAAACCAGCGGGGTATTCTACTTAGTAAGTCTTCTCTGAAGTAGAAGTGCTTACACTTCCCGCGGTTCAGAGTCTACACAAAGCTGTAGGTCCCCCATGTCTGTGCTATTTTAAAATACACAACACAGACATAGCAGATAAGATCGCTGGGTCTCGTAAGAGACAAAATACTCGAAGAAGAAGAACGAGACAGTACTCAATCGCAATTGATAATGGGACAGTTTTACATCAGCTACCGTTTGCTTCTTTGAATTTATTGCACGTTTATAAGAATAGTGTTTGTGTATTAATTAAGAATATTTAAACCTAGGGAATTCATTAAAAGAACAAAGTCGTTGCCACTTCTGGTTATTTACGGAAACGCCAGATGACATTTTATATTTAAATTTGGTAGGATGTGATACTAAACGGTTGTTGTACTAACGCGCGGTGGAAACCCCTGACACTATCCCGAAAGAAAAAAAAATCTCTTAGATACTTTAATTGTTTATCTCTTTTGTACAAGCTATAAAACTTTACATAAAAATGTTTCATCTAAAATTACATTACATAGACTCACAATTAAGCATGGTGTTTCGGAGTTAGACAACACAAAAAATAGTTTAATATTTTTTATAGTTGGCACTGCCATCTTGAGCTATGCACTATAATAAGTATTTTCATTCGTCCAGATGAATTTTTTCAAAATTCACAAAAGGATCGTAGAAGGAATTGATTTAGGAATATATTACATTTATCAAGGCGTCAGCTTAGATAAAATATAATTTCTGCCATATCACCACGATGGTGCTAGCTTTATATGTTGATGTACTTTCTAGTCGTCAAGACCTTCCGACATTTAAGCCGATATATAGTTCTACATGATTACATCGATTATTATTTGATTTTTGCGTCTTGGGCATATGTTTATTATAGACATTAACCTAATCTTTTTGTTCGTACTTCTACACTACTACTACTTCTACTAAAAATACACATACAGTTAGCTTATTGTATATATGTAAATAAGTACGATACAGGTTTATTTTCGCGTATATGTTCGATCTCGTATAGTAGGAAATGAAAAATATCACCAATCTTATTTATGCCACCGCATTGACTAGGCAGGGCATCCACAAGACGATTTATCGAAAGGCAATTTATTGCTTCGACATATCGTTTTCAATTTATTGAACGAAGCGAGATACCACACACGTGGGATATATCGACAAGCGATTAACTGACTACAGCGGTGATAAATTGTCATTCAACAAAAACCAAACTATTTCAGGTTTGCATGAATCTTGCCTAGAAAATTTGGAGTAACAAATATTTGCATCTCTTTTTTCGCATTCAAGTTATATATCTTCTAAATTCAAATTATCCGTCGACAGAGGCCAATCTCTTTCAACCGATAATAAATAAATAATCTGTCGAGCAATGACAAAAATTGACCACTTTTGTCGAAAGCCCGTCATCCTTTGTTTGTTAAATCGTTTATTGCCTTTGATAAATAGCCTCATGCGTGTCCTGTCTAATATATTATTTAAATTAAAACCAGTTGGCAGATTAGTTGCCAGTTAAATTTGTTGATGTTTTTACTCATTTCCAATTACATTATAAAGGCAGTTCTTTTTAGAATTAACATTTTGTTATTTGTAGATTATGATCCCGTGGTTCCTTATGGCGCACGGAATAGGCGCATATTTGATGTTTCTAAATAATGATAGTATGACATTGTGAGATCTAAACGAATGTTTTATAATTGAAATTACTTTTCCATAATATTTAAAGGGTGTGGTTTTATATTTCTGTTACTTTTCTCCCATATTTTATGCACGGCAAACGGGAAATACTAAGTTAAAATGATGTCTTAACATCTTAAATGATTGTGCAACCCATGTCAAATTTAACCAATGGTTAACTTGAATTAGTAATTAACTAACCATATGTCTAAATAAGTAAGACATATATTATTTTGTGGCTATAGAAAGATGTTTCTGCTCTTGGAAAATATATTTAGCGAAAATTGTTGTTTACTTTTGACAGCCGAGCAGACTGTGTAATCAACGGTTTGGCCGAAGGTATTTATGTATAACGATGTTTTGACTGCTAAGTGTTTTTGCTTTGAAATTTAGTTGTACTTTAACAAATTGATTTTATGAGGTAATCCCTTCTACAATCATGTTTGTCATAGGGCAAGAAAATATACGCAATATACGTATATTGTGAGCGTTTTAGGTCTTGTACCCCAAGCGGGATGGTGGTGTCATGTAACAGCCTGGGTTAAAAAGAAAAAGAAATTACATTTATTCGGAGGGCTGGATCGATGAAGGAACTTTTGGGCCTATGGCGTTAAAAGTTTTGGAGACCTTTGAAAAAAACCAAACCACCGCAAAATAAACATTTAATTGTTAAGGTATGTAATGAAAACACAAAAAGTCCCTTAATAGAAAGCATGTATTTTTTCTTGCTTTCTTTTGTAATGCTATTACAGTCGATATTCTCCATACTTTCGCTGTCTATGTATAGTCAAGAAAGAGCATCTGTAGGCGGTCTCATTGTGAGAGTATAGTAGGTACATAACCCTATGGACTATGCAAACCTTATGAGAATCGACCGTTACCCGTTGCCAAATGTAAGCGCCTGAACTGCAGTGTAAGTTTGCTGAAATGAAGAAGATCTAGACGTTCTCAGAAGATATCACAATAACGGCGGTGTAAAAATCGCAACTTTGAAAAGATACATTCTCTGTAAAGATGTGAAAATAATATATAGCAATAATAATACACAGAGTTGCCATTCGATTTATGTATTTCTCCTCTTCATTCTTTTCTTTTATTTAGCTTAAGGTGATAAAAGTGAGATTTTTTTAACATCTATAGTAAGTACGAAATCGCTCATGGGTTTATTCGTATATATACTTTCTATACACTTATGAGTTCTAATAATTTCAGCAAGCCATTAGGATTCTTTGAGCAGCTTCTCATTTTGTCTGTTGTCATCATTACTTATTGTTTGTTGTTATTTTCTCCCTTTTAGACATTTCCATAATTATACTAATATTAATCTTAGCCTTGATAGATTTAGCTACTTCACTCAATCCAGATATTAAAGAAAATCCAGCATCTCCACTTTCCAACAATTATTGTCTGTTGGCTTCGTTGAGCACGTGTTTGTCTTCTTCTAAATCTAACGTAATATCATCATGTACGTCATTATCTTTTGCCATAAAAAGTTAATTGCCCGAGGTCCCCGTAGCGACGGAGCCTTGAGGTGTGCCCCTCCCGGATAACCTGACACTGTTTATTCTGCATACATATTTCGACAAAACGCAGTTATGCAGAAAGGTTATAACTGAAAAGTAAAATTATGAAAAAATATTTTTCACATAGCAATGCACCTTAAAAAATCAATATATATATCGGAATAGTTTCCAAAGAAAACTGGTGTCAACAAAATCCTATGTCCATTTTAAATTAAGTGTTAATACTCTGGAAATTCAGAAGAGACCACTCATCAGCTATTAAAAATTACAAATAGAAAATCTAGTTGCATGAGGTTTTCTAGATAAATTACTGAAAATTGAGCTGATGAATTGTGTTGCCGCTCGAAATGTTTTAACATCTTTTCCTGATATATTCTGAATATGTTGACGTTTCATTTAGTCTAATAATTCAAATTGCTTTCACAAATTATGTTTCTGTGTTTCTTTCATATAAATTATATACAGAGTTTTTATGTACAATCCGAACACAGGAAAATATTATCTATTGATTACACTCATTAGGTCTTGAACTTGCGTAGTTTAAATGAATTTTCTATTAAATAACGAATCTTGTGCTTGATTTCTTTTTATACGCCTCTAAAGCTTCAGTGCTCGAGAGATTACGCAACCCGCTTGGCAGACGAAAGGGTCCCGGTTCGAATATCCAACGAATTGCTTTGTTCCTTTTATTCTTAATCGTATGCTATTGGAGATAATGTGTACATTTAGAGAGTAGTAAAATGATGGGGTTATACAACTGAGTGGTTAAATTTAGAGCATTGAAATTATATATACAATAAGAAGTTGGAATTTGACATACAGTTTGACTATTCCGTTACAGAGGGTTCAGTATACAATACTTAAATAGTCCAACATTTACGAAAATTTGCTGGAGACAGCAACAGACGTTTACATTTTTTGTTAAATGGCTTTCGTGTTTGAACATTTACAGCAGATTCTCTTAGGACGTACACATTTGGAAGTCGTTCTAATTTTTTCATTATTATATCATCATGGCAAATCTTAACTTGTGTGTTTTTTTATAACATTTGTAGCCAAATATAGAAAGTCTTTTTCGGAATTGGTTCATTTATTTGCAGGCACGACCCCTAAACTGTAAATGGATTAGAGTTACAAAAGTGTTGTTAGCAGCCAGATGTGAACGGCAAACGATAAAATTCCATTGTACGTAGAAAAGATCAACAGGCTCACCACATTTTGAGAAGTAACGATGCTGCCTGTATTAAAATACTTTGTCTGTTTTATACCGAATAAGTTACATCCGAAATAATCAAGATCAACCTTAACAAAATTTAATAATGTGTGAGATTTTACTCATATGATCATTGCAACTAATTCCACGATGAAACTAAAAATGCAAAACCGATGTTACTATGTGATGCTTAGTTAAATATACCGCTATAGATGTTTTTTTGCTATCCCACGTAGGTTATAAGTATAACGAATAACTGCATAAAATAATTTTAATTGTTAATCTGTAAGGTGTTCGTAATATTATTCTTATTTAGTCTTTCCGTGATTTTGACAAATTTTTATATGGCTAAATGGGCAAAAGTGTACCCTATTTATTAAAAAAAAAGAATAGTCGAAAATGAGTACAAGTCCTTGTTAAATGACTATTCTACGAGGTAGCATTCACACTGATTTGCTACGCGGTTACGTTACGCGGTTTCGATATTTTTAGAAAGAAATGCAATGATTACAGTTGCTCTTAAAATAATTTATTCAATCTCTATCATTTCTAAACACTGCATTTTAGAAAAAAATAATGTTTTTTAAGATAGCTTTTTCATGTACTTGATCTGTCACTCGCTGTTTCTAGTGATCCTTAATTATGTTTGTTTTAATTTACTATTTCATTGCGTAATTTTATTATCTTGTTGTTGTATAAATATATACTAGTTATTAACACAAAATGTACTAACATTTAATACCAATAGTTGGACCCAATGTCTTAAAATAGTGACGAATGGTAAAATGAAACTGTTTATTAATTTAGGAAAACTCTACGTGAGAAATAAATTCATAATAGAAATTTTTAAGAAGCGATCCGTTGAGGATCCGGCGCTTTTTAGCCTGGCAAGCTGGTTGCATAACCGTTAGACTACTAGAGAATTGAAAGGGGCGTATCCATTATCCAGTACAATACGAGTATGGAGTGACTGATTTCTCAGTTAATTACAAATTTCATTCAAAATACGCAAACTAATGATTTAATGATTGTATCCATAGCTGTTGATATTCTACTGGTGGTCACCAGCACGTATTTCTTTAGCGTTGAAGTAGGAGCACTGGGAGTCGGTATTTTACCGTCCGATCCGTTTGGCAGAAATACCAGTGAAGGGTTAGGTATTTAGAGCACACAGTTGCCGCAGTTGGATTAAGGAATTTGTGCAACGGGTCGCAGCAAGAAAATTTTATTTTGCTGCTGTAGCTATGTGTAGCACTCAAACCTCAGGCATTCTAAACATTTAATCAGAAACAGTGCATTGTACCGACTGACTAATTATAATGTTCAATGACAGTTGTTCGTCGGAAATACAAACAGTGTGTTAACTTTATTCGCCTATTTATTATTTGAGTTTATAATTCATTAGCTTCTAAATGACATGAAGATTACAATGAGTAGCAATTGCGATCATTAGTACAATAATAATAAAAAAAGTACTATCTTTGTATTTGTTATAATTTTAAATCATACGATAAATATGAACATTTGCAAAGTCATTTTCAATGTGGAATTTTAATGCCACGTAACTGTAAAACAAAAATTGTTCCCTCATGGCTTCTTAATTAATATGAATTATTCATACGTTGATGGTTCAAATCCCACAATATGTTCTTTTTTTATAAATGGTAATTATTTTCACAAATACAATACCACTATTAGTCTCTGAATACGTTCTATAGCAAAGATGAAAGTTCTTAAGTAAAATCCTTCGTTTAAATGTACTACGGAAAGTCTTTATTAGAAATTAGCAATTAATATGTAAGAGCAATAATAAATAATTTCACAAATATGTTTATTTTAGCTTCATGGAAGTAATAAATTATTAAAACATAAAAATTATGCAGATTGTAGAATTTGAACCGTAGATGAATACATAATTGGTAATAGCAAAGAATGTAGATCTATATTATTTGGTAATAGTCAACCAAAGTCTTAACCTCTGACCTACGTAGTCGCAGTTTTGTCTTATGCTTCAATGGTATTATTATACCGCACAATAAATTGTTATTAAAATTTCGAATTTGCCATTTAATTTAGTAACTGAAATTAAAAATGTAAATGTAATCTCGATACAATTTACCCTTCTTCCCTGTACATTGCGTTTCGTATGCGCTTTTTAACTTGCGAAACATGAAATTAATACATTGCACAGGTGCATGCATTTTCCGTATGGGCCATGTTCAAAGTCAGTATACTGTACAGGAATATGCAAGCAGTTTATACGATTCGGAACACAGTTTAAGCTGTAGGTCCCACTGACACATGGTACAAAAACGCAGGTGTAGCGCTAGTGTATCGGGCTGCGGAAATACCTTTACGTATTGTTTGTGTGAGTAATACAGGCAATGTTTACTATCAGATGTGTACATTAATAAACTCTGCAAACCTTTTCATAATTATTTGATACAATAATCTTATGTAGTCAGTGAAAACTTAACCCCAATCTGATTTCGATGTTCAACTAAATACGTTGTTGAATAATTTACAAATATATTTACGTGGCGGTTTTAGTAGCTACTTTGCGTTTTACAGAGCAACACTTCGTTTGAAATTACAAGCTACAGAATATAACTAACCATTTAACTAAAACAAATACGTCTTTTATAACCGACATGCGGAACTTATATTTGTAAAATAGCCAAACATCAAACAGTTAACAAAATATTAAACTTGCCAAGGTCACGCAAATTTAACCAGAGCAGCCATTATGAAACCATGGTGCGTTTCATTTACTGAGCAAACACATAAAGGCAACAACTTTGTATGCGTATGAAATCAAAATTAATGTAGCTCTGAAAAGCTATTATAAACTCATAGAGCACAGACCATTTGAGAAGTCGAAAAGGATTTGTTAGATGATGTTTGCAGAATATTAAATCGATGTGAATTTAGGGATTTGGGTATATCGGTTCTTTGAAAACATCGTATTATGGTAAGCTGCAGCTTAGTTTTGTGGGTCGGTGGCTATTTATAAAGAGCCGCAGAAATTTTGTCATATAATAGAAAATATTGCAATACTGTTATAGGCGATTTGCATAATCCAAAGATTTTATAAACTGCCCATTTATTTTATATAACATCATAAATTGTTTGGCTGTGTTTCTGTAGATTCACATTATGTATCATGCTGTATACACATAATACTGTGTGTTTTATTTAATGTACCCCGCAAGTTGTGTATGCATGCTTTTCTTTCAACGGTATGGGTATTAGGCTGCGTTACGTTTTTACTTTCATCCTTACAACAAATTACACTAAATATACATATCTCAAGTTTTCTATGACTGGCTACAGCAACAAATTGATGGAACATATTCCTGTTAAACACTTGCTAGATATTTTCAGCTTCTAATATGAATTAAAATACTTGATTAACATGGCTTATGGAAAATAATAGTTATGCAACCATACATCCAGAAAGTTTCATAATTACATACGTTCGGAGAAGGCAAATTAAATAAAATGCCATGCATATAATTATAGCGGGATGATTTCTCAATGTGTTTATTTGCTTAACTACATATTAATTGTGCAGCAAAAATGTAGGCAAAATGTAAATTATTGCCGAAAATGGTATCTGCAGATCGTCGTTTACTAACTAACGTCTACATGAGGTTGTTCGATTAAGGTTAGTTAAGTAATTCAGGAGGCGGCCGTAGGCTAGAGGTTAGCGCGTTAGACTTCTACGCTGAGGGTCCTGGGTTCAATTCCCAGTACCGGAACATCGGATTTTTAACGGCCGTTCTCCCTCGCAAGGCAATGGCAAACCAGCGAGGTATTCTGCCTAGTAAATCTTCTCTGGAGTAGAAGTGTTTACA
>JABXWE010056712.1:0-12270 GCA_014611495.1 Limonius californicus | reverse complement strand
ATATAAGGTGTAAATGCAAAAGAGTTATGATGACTAACTAATAAGAAGGAGTATAAGCTAGTAAACAATTTGTAAGCAACAAAAAAAAGAAGAGAAAATATAAAATAAACAAAAAAAAATATTGAAGTGGACACTGTGAAAACCTAGGAGAAAATGGAGCGGTTGAGATAAAATCGACAACAACAACGCAAGAAGGAAGAATACAAACGATTAAGAAAGAAGAGGGTTTGCATCTGGAAACCAGAAACATATTACAAACAGATAAAAGTACAAGCAATTCAGAGGTAAAATAAGAAGAAAAATAAAAGCGATGACCAAGATATGCACGTAAAAGTCGTAGAGGTATAAAAACGAAAGTAGAGATAAGAGACATGGACAAAAAATACTCAATGAGAAGCATGAATAATGTAGAAGAAGAGATGAATTAAGAAAATAACACTGGAAGACAAACCGGAAGAAGTTAAAACCAATAAGAAAAATAAACGCAGAAACAACATGACTGAAAACGAAGATGAAGATAAAGAAAACACAGTCAAGTTAAAAATTAGAAGTATGATGTTATGTTCACTTGATTTTGCCGCTTCATCTTAATTAAAGTCATATTTTAATTGCCGCTCTTAAGCCGATTACTAAAATATTATTTCCCGAATACAGTTTTGGTGGACCTTTTTTTTGTTACCATGCCGAATTTCCGATTAATGTTTTGTCTGCGCACTTGGCCTTGGACGTTTTCTGGGACTTTACGTGTTAAATTATCCTAGAATTATTGCACCATATTTCGTAACGTGGTGAAATAATTTCGGCCAATGCATATTGGCATTGCGTTTTTTTCTTCAGTCGAATTTCCACCATTGCTCGGCCTGGTCACTCGATACCATCGCGGGAAGCGTTGATAAATTAAGCGAAAGAGTGGACGCTAGGCCTTGGGAGTGAACTGACGTGCTTTCTTTTTGAGATGCCGGGTTGTGTAGCAGCTCTTCTGCTAATTGAGTTATCGTTTCGTTTTTTGCCTTAGGCACAAGAATCTTCGACTTTTGTCGGATTAAAAATATTAGCAGAGTGTCAGCTTCTTGGAAAGACAATTCAGTGGAATTGTTCTTTCGACTTGTGTCGGAATAAAGCTTCCAACCCCGTTTCCGTCGGCTCTGCAGTTACCAGTAACCACCCCGTACAGCAGCGGAGAGTTGAAGCTCCCGTTTTTCCGTCGTTAAAGAATGTCCAGTCTTCAGGGGCGTGCCAGCGAATTTTTCCTGCTGCCTGAACATTTCAGGAACACTCTAGTTGTGCTGCTCTCTACTCCCTACCGAATAAAACTAAGATAGGAAAAATTAATAATTGTGCCGTGAAAGCTTGTTTCAAGTTTCATTCGCCAGTTTCAGGTGTTGAACCTTTTTTTTTTGATGCGACAAAAATGACCTTCAGTCTCTAATTGTCATTTTATCTTTTTCTATTAACTTTAAAGAGTAATCATAACTTGTATTTTTTTTTGTAAACTCAGACGCCACTGGCCGCGTAGATTTGTTTTAAGAAGTTAAATGCCGTAAGCCAGGGACGGCGAGCCTCGGTTTGAACGTTCAATTACCCTTGAATTAATTAAACAAAGATATTACCATTTTCAATGTAATCACTATATTTTTTGTATCATGTTTCAGTAATTTAAAAGAATTATATTTGTCTTGAAATTTACCTTATCTTTTATTTTTGTGTATTTTTTCATTTTTGGGTGCATGAACTTTTGACCTGCTCTATACACAACTAGGGAGATTTCCCTCCCGTAAGCGGTTTCCGTGAACCACCCCTACTCCTCTAAGCTAAGCCGAAGGTCTTTTTCTATCTGTCCTGTTGCATGTCAACGGAAAAGCTTGTTTGGTCCGTAACAATGAGTATGAAGTAGTGTATTGTTATTGTTTTATTGAGCTAGATCTAGGACGCAGTTTTTCAAGTATCTCTATGAGCTAAAGCTCTTGACTTATTTTACAACCTAACTATGAATTTTGCATATCTTTAATAGTAATTTTTAATGGGTCACATATCGTAGTGGCCCGGACCGGCTTTACTTCTTATCCAACAGAAGGCGCACTTTCAGATTTTTCCCCGCTAGAGAAATCTCAACGTCCTCAGCCAGGTTGGACCCCGCGTCCCTTGGATCCAAAGGCAAGTGGGCTAATTACTAGACCACCGAGAAAAGTAGTAAAGATAAAAGTAAAATTACATAACGAGTCAAAAGCAGAAAAAATGATAATTGATGAAGGTAAAATATACAGAACTATTAATTGAAACAGTATACGAGGGATAGACTAACGAATGACACCTTAAAGAGTAACAAAAGAGAGAATAAAGATGAAATAGGTAATTTAAGAAATAAATAACAAATAGAGTAAGAGTAGTTGCGGACAAAAAACTGCCAAAGGTACAGTGCTGCGAAACGTTCTACATCAGCTTCACAAGTAAGATAAATTACAGTTTAAACCTACTCTTTTTTCAAATATATTTCATTCCATCACTGCAAATATAATACAGGTACTTAAACATAATACTAGCAATAATAACAGCCTAAATGTTGATCCATAGAAAAACGGAAGCAATTCGATATATAAATTTTATTCAAAAACAGAGATATTGTACATTGTTTAGAATAAGTAGTCTACACCTAAACGTTTATTACAGTACACACTAATTACCTTTAAACTATTTTAGTACTTAATAGACCATCCTTTGTTTTTAATAACTAATTCACACCTTTTTGGCATATAATTCATCCGTCGTAATGCAGCGATACCAGGCATCAATTCGAAATTCGATTAGTTCCACTTTTTGGTGGGCCTTTTTCTTAAAATAATGTTAGAAATCCTCTGCCATAAATTTCTATAGGATTTAAGTCCGGGGATTGTGCCGGCTAGTGTATTCTTTAACTTTATTGGTCGACATCCAAGATTGAACAACCTCTCCTTTGTGGCAAGAAACATTATCATATTTTAAGGTAATGGTTTTGTCAGGAAATAGCTCTTTTCCACTAGGCAGCATCTTCTTCTGTAGGACATCAATGTATTTGGTAGTATTCATCATACAGTTTGCCAACAGCTTTAGCAGACATGCAGCCCCATATCATGACAGAGGTTGGATGTTTAATTGTTGGCAGAACACACCGTCGTGAAAACTTTCCTCCAGGAAGTCTTCTAAGATACACTGATTCATCACTAAATAATACCTTCTGCCATTGTTCTGGGGCCCAATGGCGATGATCCTCTGCCCATCTCAAACGATGGAACCTTTGTTTTTCTGATAGGAGGGGGTTCTTCCGGGATTTGCAACCTCTAAGTCCTGATTTAAGAAGTCTCCGTCTTACAGTAAAAGTGCATACACTTACACCAATAGCTTCGGAGACTTCTGTCTGTCAAGCTCGTCCTCTGCAATACACTGTTGTCTCTGACTGATGTTTTTTTGAACGGCCACGGTTTATCTTCAATTTTTCCCGTCTCAAAGTATTTTTTCATCACTCTAATAGGTGTGGATTGATTGCACTGCACACTCATAGCTACTTCACGACTGGAAGCGCCTTGTTTATGATCCGATAATTTGAACGGTTTCTCTTCGAATGGCATTTTGCCACTGTTAAGAATATGCCAAACATGAACTGTGTCAACGGCGGAACGGAAAAAAATAGAAGCTTTTGAAAAGTGGTGTTGGAGGAGGATGCTGAAAGTGAGTTGGATGGACAGAGTGACAAATGAAGAGATAATGAGAATAGCACAAGAAGGAAAAAGTTTAAGGAAAAAGTATAAAGAAGAGACGTGAACAACTGGTGAGCCACCCCTTACGACATGAAGGACTGTTAAAACAATAGTTGAAGGAAGAATCGAGGGGCACCTAGAGGAAGACCGAGACTACAGTATATGGCACAAATATTCAAGGACATGCAATATTATACCTACAGGGAACTAAAGAGACTAGCCATGACTAGGAAAGAGTGGAGCGCTGCGACAAACCAATCTGCTGATTGAAAACCAGGAGAGAGAAGGACATGCAAAATGCAACTGAATAATCTATACCTGCAGGTATATACTTATAAACTCGTAATATAGTAAATATTTCTCCTAATTATACTTTTAAGTTTGATGTTAAATGCATTTTAATGATCCCATTAGAAAATGCGCGAATAACTGAGTATCGATTTTAGAAAAGAACTTACCTCATTTGATTTCTATGGAGTTCTAGGTACCTACCTAATTAAGAGATAAGTTGTTGCCATAGTCATTAATTTCAAATATTTATTAAAAGTAATTTTGGGAACTATTCCAAAAATGTATCTAAACTTCAAGAAATAATTATTTTCTTGGGCGACGCAGAACTTTTTCACACCACTGTAGAAGTAGAAAATAAGCAGTTCTGGAGAAAAGCAAAAAAAAAAGAGATAACAGGATTAGAAGTACAGGCGAGACAAAAGCAGAAATGAATAACAAAGGGAACATATAGAGCACTATTAATTAAAAATTATAATAGAAATAAACTAACGAATGTTGCCATAAAGAGCAACAAAAAAGAAAAGAGAAAAAACGTAAAAACTATTCGATATTTTTGTCTGTGTCTGTTTCTATCTATCTCTTTTACTGCTTTTATTTGACATATGTCTTTATTTTACACTGTTGTCAGTTTTTAGTAAATTATTTGTTCTATTTTCTTAGCAGTTTATTATTTTACTTTATTCTTCTTTTCGACTTTGTCTCTATTGTCTTCTGAAAGTGTTTTCTTTATGTATTGTTGTTTCTCCCACCCTGTTCGCCTTTTCTATTTACTGTATATGCTTTATTTATGTAACTTAATTGTATCGTTTTAGTATTGTAAGTCTTAGTGTTTTTCTTTTGTCTTGTTAATATTTTATTCCTCTTTGTGTGTGTCGTTTTCTTTTGCTCTGTAGATGTATGATTCACATCGTTTCTATTTTTTCTATTTTTTTCCATTACCTTTCCACTTTCAATGTCTCCTGTTTATGTTTTCTTTACTTCACTGAGTGTGTTTTCTTGTTGCCTTTTCCTATATATTTTTTTGCGTTTACTATAAGTAGTTTATTTGTGTTTCTTTGTTTAATTCTACTATGTCTGTATTTATTCTTCTATATGTTTCTTTGTTTAATTCTACTATGTCTGTATTTATTCTTCTATATGTCTTTATATTTTCTTTCTATCATTTCTGAAGTCTGCAGTATATCCTTTCCTTTACCTATTGTTCTGATTCATCCTATTTCCATTTCTGTTTCTAGCCCTTGGCAATCTGTTTCTGTTTATTGCTTCTCTTCTTTGCCTTACTTATTCTTGCTACTTTGGTTTCTTCTGCGTCTATTGTTTCTTGTGTTTTTTCATAATTTATTTCTTATTCTTCCTATTTCCCTTTTAATATCGGTTTTCCTATGTATCATGTGTTAAAATTAAAATTATGGTCTTATTTGGTATGGTATTGATTAATAACACAATTTCTTGAGCTAGTATAAAAGTAAAAAAGGTATAATTTGGTTTGGAAATTGTTTTCCAAATATTCGTTTCTTCTTATCTTTAGCCTACTGTAATTTTGGAAATTTGAAAGTAGTGTTTTTAAATATGCTGTTATTTCTCCTAAAACTTTACTAGCAGTATTAGCATTTTGTGGGATCTAGTCAGAATTTTGTACAATGGCATTTAAAATTAGGAAAGTGTCGCCACCTAGGCCAGAGTGTAATTTATCATATTCAAAAAATTCGTTTATATAAATATACTTCAGACCAACTTCAATTGGATTTCTAGATAGGCCTTCGTTGTAATAGTAATTTTTTTGATCACAGAGAGTATTCTAAACCAGGAAGGTCTATCTAACTATCCAACTATCCAACTATGAGACATAGATTTCTAGTTCTGCCTCAGGCTAGGTAATTTTCACCACTAAATATCTCATGCGCTATAGCGATTTCGTTTTTTTATTCTGAGAGATTTAGTATTTAGTTTGGATGATTATTTTCATGTTAAAACAGTTTGTGCAATTCTTTTCCAGTTTATCAGATCAAACCTAGCCCATTCGCATAAATCGCCGAGGATCGTGTACGTTATTGTCGCGCAATCAAAACCTTGCGCCCTTTTGTTGCTGTCACCGTCGTGATCGGCGGCCCCAAGGAAACATAACAAATGGCCCAAATAATAAATGTGGTCAGGGCACGTCAACTTCCAAATAAGTTCAGTGGGAACTCGCGACTGTTCTTGACGGCCGTCAGCCCTCCGGTTCATGTTTGTGTGCCATTGCGGTCTGGCGTCGACACGAATCCCATTTTTCATACAATTTTACACCAGGTCGGATTAAGGGGTTTTGAACCGTCGAATTTCAGCAATTTTCGTGCACTTACCCTTATGACGACTAAATTAGATAAGTTCCTTTTTAAATCCAGCTTAGCCTAAAGCTGAGCCTACACTACCAATAAAACCACCATTTTATATAATTCATTTATTTTAAGACATCTAATAATTAACAATGTACATCTACACAATTTAGATTTATTTATACACAGCTGTCCGGAAGGGCCGCTCGGACTCGGCGCAATTCAAAATAGCGGCACTTACCGGGTGTCTTACCTCGTGATCTTACCTTAGTGCTTAAATCTAAGAAATTGTAGTATGTACAAGCTTAAGCCGAGCATTTCTTTTATAATACATTTATGCATGGGTAGAATAAAAATAACTTAGAGATTAATTTAAGTAGTACAGAGATACACTTGGCACTTTAAAAACTTCCCCTTGCGCCCCGAAGGGCTGTGCTAAACAAAATCGAGTCTGTCCTCAGATTTACGAGGTACACTTAGAGTCCTTGTCAAAACAGTTATAACTATGCTAATGTGTACAAAAACAGAAACCATCAAAACATTGCACAAATATTTCCCTTAACTCGTCCGTAGGACAAAATTCGGTTTTCCAGTCTTGAATGTGAGTGTTTCCAAATTTCCCGATGACATATTCGTGTTCTTGGACGTTACCGCAAGCAAACATCCATGGATTTGTAATTATTAGTTGGTCTTGGTGGAATTTCGCAATATTACAGTCTTACCATTAAATGTTCAAGACCTTACCATCAAATTCTACAGATCTTACTATACCGTTTTGAAAAACTCTTCATATAATTTGTACTAAAGATCTTAGAATTAAATTCTGAAGATATTACTCTCATATTATGGCGATCATTCTACTGAATGCGGAAGATCTTACCACAAAATATGTAATTTCGAAGATTCTTCATCAGATTTTCTAATTGTTTTAGATTTTTTTCACCAATTTGTTCGAAAGGTGTTGGTAATATATCTTGAAAGAGTAACCATCCAATCTTTAAACTTTAAATAATTTTCCATCAGCTCCTTAGAATATTCTTCACAATCTATTCTTTAATACCCTGTAAAAACCGAAAATCATACAATTGGGACATCTTGGCGTTCGGATATCTGCCAGGAAATTTGAGTTTTATCACCACAACATATTGAAAATTCTATCAATAAAAAGCCCTTTCAAGAATTTGGTATCAAATTGTAAGGGTTGTATCTCAAATCTTGAAGCAACTTGCTACCAACTCCGTTCTAAAGATTTTTCAGTCATATTCTTGCATTTATACCATCACCTTCTAAAGATTTTGGCTTCAAATTCAGATCAACCAACCGTTAACTTATACAGATCAAGTTCTAAATATATTACCATCAAATCTCGGAGATCATTGCTTTAAATTCTGAAGACCTTACCTTTCAGAACTCTTGGTGTGTTACTGTTTTAACGTTTCTCTTCGATAGATCTTAAATTGGGAACGTTACCTTTTCTTTACTTTACCATCGAACTGGCACTTACCACCATTCTTTCCCCAAGTCTTGTAAGATCCTTTATCTTACATTCATCATTTGGTCAAATAATAGACTATTTAATAAAGTCGGTTTATATTATATTTCTTGCTCTAGACATTCCGGTGTCTTACCATCAAAATTGGTTCATTATAGGACTTAAGATATCTTCTTCAGATAAGCTTTTCGTAACAACCAACAATCCTCTTTCGCGGTTTACCCAACGGTTGTCTCCTTCTTCAGATGTTTCCCAATCCCCGCCATCTTAAGTGTTAACAATAATACAAAATACACCGAAGTCCAGTTAAATTCACACTGTGGTTCTTCATGAGTCAATTTTAGTATGAAAGTTTAGGCATGTGTAGTAAATAGTAAGTTTCACTCCCTAGCTCTTTTGGCTAAGGCCTTTGCGAGCTACCAGACGAGGCCCTCGTTGATTTGCGTGGGGTTGTCGGAGAAGCTGCCGGGGGACATAAACTCAGGACTGCCGCCTCTGCCGCCGCCGCCTCCGCCACCTTGCATCATCTGCTCTGGTCCGGGACCGCCTTGCTGAGGCATGAACTGACCCTGATCACCTCCCATGCCGCCAAAGTCACCGCCCATGGGCATTGGACCGCCATGTTCCATGGGTCCACCTGTAAGGAAATAAACTTCATTGAAATCAGTTATTAGAAACAATAGTTGTATGGGGCAAGTCTTGGTAAGTGTCTATCAAATTTTTAAGATGATTTGGTAAGTTACCGGGACTTGCCATATATATTATTACATAGTTATACAATCTGGCTAAAAGTTCCAGACAAACCCTAGCTTTAGAAACTGTTTATGTTATTACAAAGGTAATAGAAACCTTACCTTGAAACATTCTTAAAAGGGAGCTATTCTATCGTGAACGGTTGTGGATTAGGAAAAGCAAACTGAACATTGCTATATTATGTCGTACCATACCGTTACTAACTGTTGGAGGGTAAGTTATTGCATGGCATTTTTGGAAAAAGCTTCACCGAATAAACAACCACCTATGAGTTTTTGATAATAACCTTTTGGAGTATTCTGCAATTTGTAGACTATCACAATATCATAGCTACTTACCATTAAACTTGTCGCCCCCGGAATTGTTTGATCATATTACTTATGGACCAATGTACTAAAGTAAACTATTATCAAGAAAGCTAGGAAGAGTTTACGAAGCCTAATTATCCTAGTTACTTACCGCCAATCTGCTTAAGAGATTGATAAAGAAGAACAGTTTCCAGGAAGGCTAAAAATAAAGTTCAAACATTGAATTACCTTCGATTGTGCCACACATTAATTAGTAATTAAAGATTGCGTGAGTTAGGAAGATTAAGCAGGGCTTTCCAAATCTAACTTACTGGTTGTTTACCACCAAACTTACTTAACTTACTTACTACTTACTTAACCATTATTCAGTCGTTCCACTTACATACTGAAACTACAATGTTTACCAATTTAGTTACTTGTTCCCAAAATTTAGTCGAATAATAATTTTGACATTATTGCATTGTTTAGAAGGCGTTCAAAATTATTGGTACGAAAGCTAGGTGAAGCATACCACAAGAAAGTAACGGCTTAGATAGTAGTGGATTTATTATTGACTTACTACTTAATACTCAATCGTCTCAATCGAGTGACGTGAAATCAACGAAGTCGATATCTTACCAATTACTTGATATTAAAACATTTTCATGAAAAAGAATGATCTAATCCAGTCACGTTGTAGATTCATAAACAGTAGTATATAGTAACGATTAACGCTAAGAAAAGCCTAGTAAGTCAATAATATTTACTTACCTAGTTACTTACTAGTTAAATTACAAAACCAGAAGTCATTTTATTATACGGACAATAAAAAGCTTACCAGTAAATATTAGAGCGAACTTACTAGCATTTGATTAGGTATACGTCTACTTACTTTCACACCTACTACCACAACCAAATTTTTGTTTTGAATAAAATCTCGCTGTGATTGTGGCATACCGATGTACTTACTACTAGAATTACTACAGCTAGAACATTGTGTTTGGGAAAACACCTCCTTGAATTTATTTTTTATGTGGTATAACGAAAAAGTATAAGAAGAAAAAACATCCCCGATTTCATATTAATTCTACTATTGCAATTGATTATTTCCAAATTATATTTCTAAAATAACTTCCAGGAGTTCCTTTGGAAATTGTATTGTACAGGCGGTACAACTGAAAAATATAAATTTGACTTCATAGAAAATCAAACTTGCGTTACCATTAAAATTGCAGAATAAGAACCATGTTTTCAAATAATATTCAAGAATGTCTTATCCACTTACCACAACAGTTAGAAGGTCTTAAAATGTACTAAAAAAACGCAGAGGTTCTCAAATTAAACGGGTAAACATAAGAAGTTCTGAACCTTAACCAGAATGTATTCTAAACTGATACCATCTAAATACAACAAAAAAGAGCAGGACTAATTTAAGAAGGTGCCGGAAGACCTACCAACAAACAGGCAAAAATAGAAAGTTCTAAATGTTAATCAGAATTTATGCTAAACTAATACCAAGTAAGGACAACAGAAAAGTGCAGGGCCAATTGAAAAAGGTACCAAACGCTTTACCGCCGTACAGGCAAACACAAGAAATTCGGAACCTTAACCAGAATTTATTCTAAGGTGACACAATGTAAGTAGGTACAATATATAAGTGCAGGACTAATTAAAAAGTACAAGAAGACTTACCACTAAACAGGCAAACATAAGAAGATCTTAATCTTAACCAGAATTCATTCTAAACTGATACCATCTGAATACAACAGGAAGGTGCAGGGCCAATTAATAAGGTACCAAACGCCTCACCACCAAACAGGCAAACATAAGTAGTTCGGAATCTTAACCAGAATTTATTCTAAACTGATACCATCTAAATGCAACAGAAAAGTGCAGGGCCAATTAAGAAGGTACCAAACACCTTACCACTAAACAGGCAAACATAAGAAGATCTTAATCTTAAACAGAATTTATTCAAACTGATACCAACTAAATGCAACAGAAAAGTGCAGGGCCAATTAAGCAGGTGCCAAACGCCTCACCACCAAACAAGCAAACATAGGAAGTCCTGAACCTTAATCAGAATTTGTTCTAACCTAATACCATGTAAGTACAACAGAAAAGTGCAGGACCAATTAAAAAAAGGTACCAAACGTCTTACCACCATACAGACAAACATAGGAAGTTCTGAACCTTAACCAGAATTTGTTCTAACCTAATACCATGCAAGTACAACAGAATAGTGCAGGACTAATTAAAACAGGTACCAAACGTCTTACCACATACAGGCAAACATGAGAAGTCCTGAACCTTAACCAGAATTTGTTCTAACCTAATACCATGCAAGTACAACAGAATAGTGCAGGACCAATTAAAAAAAGGCACCAAACGTCTTACCACCATACAGGCAAACATAAGAAGTCCTGAAACTCAACCAGAATTTGTTCTAACCTAATACCACGTAAGTACAACAGAAAAGTCCAAGACCAATTAAAAAAGGCACCAAACGTCTTACCACCATACAGGCAAACATAAGAAGTCCTGAAACTTAACCAGAATTTGTTCTAACCTAATACCATGCAAGTACAACAGAATAGTGCAGGACCAATTAAAAAAGGCACCAAACGTCTTACCACCATACAGGCAAACATAAGAAGTCCTGAAACTCAACCAGAATTTGTTCTAACCTAATACCATGCAAGTACAACAGAATAGTGCAGAACCAATTAAAAAAGGTACCAAACGTCTTACCACATACAGGCAAACATGAGAAGTCCTGAACCTTAACCAGAATTTGTTCTAACCTAATACCATGCAAGTACAACAGAATAGTGCAGGACCAATTAAAAAAGGCACCAAACGTCTTACCACCATACAGGCAAACATAAGAAGTCCTGAAACTCAACCAGAATTTGTTCTAACCTAATACCACGTAAGTACAACAGAAAAGTCCAAGACCAATTAAAAAAGGCACCAAACGTCTTACCACCATACAGGCAAACATAAGAAGTCCTGAAACTTAACCAGAATTTGTTCTAACCTAATACCATGCAAGTACAACAGAATAGTGCAGGACCAATTAAAAAAGGCACCAAACGTCTTACCACCATACAGGCAAACATAAGAAGTCCTGAAACTCAACCAGAATTTGTTCTAACCTATTACCATGTAAGTACAACAGAATAGTGCAGGACCAATTAAAAAAGGCACCAAACGTCTTTCCACCATACAGGCAAACATAAGAAGTCCTGAACCTTAACCAGAATTTGTTCTAACCTAATACCATGTAAGTACAACAGAAAAGTGCTGGACCAATTAAAACAGGTACCAAACGTCTTACCATCATACATGCAAACATAAGAAGTCCTGAAACTTAACCAGAATTTGTTCTAACCTAATAC
>JABXWE010056711.1:0-11239 GCA_014611495.1 Limonius californicus | reverse complement strand
CTTCAGTCCATGGTATGCAATCCACATGGGAAAAATCAAGGTGGCGAGTGGAAACCGCACGGTGGAGTCGTGGGCTTCCACGAAGTTACGCGTGCACTACTACATCTTCACGTATCCCAGTCTGCTAAAAATCCACGGTAATCCCCAACTTCTGGCGGTTCTGAATGATCTCCTGCAGAATGAGGCGTTGCTGCAAATTGATATGCGAACTTTAGCCCCCGCATTCAAAGATCCAGCCAAAAAACAATGGTTTGAAGAAGTTTTAGACAATTTCTTAAAATTGTGGGAAGTAAATTTGTGACGGGAAGTGATACGGGCCCGCGATTGTGAATTTCCCGTGGATGTGATAAACGCGTGTGATAACGTGACGCCTACCAATGAAGGACATGAATTCCCCAAACTCAGGATTACAAAAACAAACAATTTATATTTATATAAAGCAAGTTTTATTTTACACGTGTATTGCGCTCCCATAAGGAAGATTTAGAAATACAATTTGTTATTAATTTTATATAAAAGTAATTGGTCCACTAATCTAAAAAACGTTAGGAAGTGTCAAATGTAAAAATTCAGTTGTTAATCACAGTATTTTTTTACGCGAAGACTAAAACATAGTCACAGTTTCTAGCTGTTTGGCCAATCAAGTAAACTTCTTGAATATCGACATTTGAACACCTGCTTGGGCATCCTTTCCTAGTTTCCTTCCGTTCACCACCATCACACGGGGATTTTCGACGCGAATCAGCCGAAATTTAAATTCCTGAAATAGAAAATTACACTTAATTTATAAATTGCACTTAAAATATAAGCCGAAAGTATTTTAAGTCAGAAAGTATGTTGCAAGCAGTTGGCGTTCTGCAGGAAGCTGTAAAAGAAATCATTTATAGAAAGCAACAAATTCTAGTATAGAACAGTTTTATCTGATACACTGCTGATGTAGTAATACCAGTGGCGTACAGCCACAATTAACCGAGTGACCCACCTCACAAAGCAATTCTAAAGTATTTACATCACAGCAAGAAACTAATAAAATTGTTGAAATTTGTTAACATTAACTCTAAACTACTATTCGCTTTCTTGTCGACAATTAAATTAACAATGTTTTTACAACGACCTCTGACCTCCAACAATGTATTTATTAGTAGAACATTTCCTAATACCCTTCCAACTGCTGCACTCTCCCAGTATATTTAATTATAAAACTACAACTACTACTATTATAATTATGTTTATATTTAAAAGTCTGCACAAATTCCATTAACCATTTCTAGAAAAGACGCAACAGTGTCCAAAAATACGCCGCTTTTCTCGCTTTTTTAACAAGAATGAAACTGTGTTCCTTGTGCAATAAAATTTGTTCCAGTTAGACAGGTTGAATGTATGCAAAAATCAAGTGGGTTATGTAACACGTTTTCAACTACTGTGGTTACTACTAAAGCGAATAACGCGAACAGTAACACTAATTAATTTCTGTGTGCATTTAATAAATATTTAAATTATCCAAAAATCATCCAAGTAGGTCAGTTTACAATCTACTTATAAGGCATATGTTTGACTTGTACGATATGGTAAAAGCTTCTAGTGGAGGAGTTTATAAATAATTGCGCAGTGATAAAAAGTATCTGTTTGTACAATAACCTAAAAATAAAAACAATACAAAAGATTTTATAACATTTTTATCTCGAATGTACTAAAGATTTATCAACTGAAATGCAGTAGATGCCCAAAATTGCTGTTAAATGCATCTTGAGAAAAATACAACGGACAATTATACGACCAACCTTTGCCACATACAATACAAAATATTACTTGAAATATTCAATTCACTACCATTGGTGTTACCGGTTTGTACAAAAGCATTATTATTGTAGATAGAGGACCTACAGCTTTATATTGTTATGCAAAGTTCTACTTTTGCCAGTGATTTAACATTTTTAGAGAACCGTTTAACTTTCTGATACTCTATTAAAATATACATCATATACATTGGTAGCAGTTAATCAAAATTCGCTACTTCATACATACCCAAATTTGCTTTTCCGAGAAACATATCATTATAATTTTTTTTAAGTTTTGCTTGAAGAGTGTCCAATTTGGTTGTCAATGTAGTCTAAACAGGACCATAATTTTCGAATAAATTTGAATCTAGTTAAAACCTACATAATTTGAAACCATGACATAATTCTGCCATAACCTTATGGTATGTTTTTCTTTTAGAACAACGCACTTAGTGTAACAGACAGTGAATTTTAGTACAACCCATGTGTACTGAGATCTAGCATATACAATCTATTCATGGGAACAGTCTACAATGGCTAAGGGACCTCGATGGGGCAGTGCGAACAAGCGCTGTCAGTCGACAATGGCTCTTCTTCATGACTTTGTTTAAATTGGAAAAGTTGTGGTATTTTTCTGCAGAATTCGATGATATAGTCGAATGTTCTTTGTTGTGTTAAATGAGTTTTCAATATTTTAGTTTAATATGTAATCTTTTACAATTATAAAATTAAATGATACAACCTTGTCAGTCCCACGAAATATATTTCGAAAAACAAAATAAAGCTAAATTGGTGAATGTTTTCACAACCACTGTTGCATCTTCGAACCAAAAATGTATTCTAAATCAAGAAAAAGACTTTAAATTGGTCCGATCTAGTTTACTTTTTAGGGTACCTACATTTCACACCCTTTTAATGAAATTGTTGGTTTTTGGCCAGTTGGCCAAAGGCTTTTTGTTTTTTAAATTTAAAATTTCACTTACATGATTTTGTAAATTTTTTGATGTAGCCTGGGATGGCGTGTGTGTTTTTAGTTTTATTTTTGGCTACGTAATGTATTACAAATTTGCTCCAACTGCCTTTTTATTTGTCTTTTTCTTGATTTAGAATAAATTTTTGGTCCGAAGATGCAACAGTGGTTGTGAAAACGTTCACCAATTTAACTTTATTTTGTTTTTCGAAATATATTTCGTGGGGCTGATAAAGTTGTTTCATTTAATTTTATTTATATTTTTTCCCCATTATGAGTATGGACATCAATCTGATGACTTTTACAATTATTACACAGTCCTGGGTAGAAAACTGCATATAATTCGTTAGGCATAGTTTTCTGGAGAAATTACAAAATGAAAATCAGTTTTAAAATTTCTTATAATTACAGAAATTGCTCGAAATGTTTCGAAACAAAGTTATGCTTTTCACGGCATACTCCCTTACTTATCAGTTTCCAAAACACTCCAAGAAATGGAAAAACTTAAAAATAAAATGGTTATTCCTATTTTTTTTGACTATGCGGTTTAATACTTTTATGTAGATAAAAATGAGGGTAAAAAAATTTAAAAATATACAGACTGTTCTCTTAAGAAAAAGTTAAAAATCAATTTAAGTCGATAATGAAGAACTCTATTATTTTGCAATTTGACCATTCATTCTCAACTAAATATGCTACAATTTTGCTTATTAAACCTAATTCTTATTTTTTCAAATAACATAGTTAGCTATTGTAGTGTTCCCATGAGCATATTACAGTTGTAAGTTTTTTTAGTATATTACGATTTAGGCATTTTCTTTATTATCTGAGAAGAATGAAAAGTTTTTAAATCATTTCATAATTATAGAGCATTCCACATGCTGTAAAAATAAAACTTAATATGGTTGATAAAGTAAACAATACAACTCGTTGTTTAAAAAATGTTGTTTTTGGAATATTTACAACAAATTAAGTCTTCTTGTTGTTAAGTGACTCTGTTAGAGGCGGAGGCCACGATTTAGTTAGTTTGTGCAGAATACCACAGTACATATTACCTTTTAATCATTAGCTAGAGATACTTTAAATTGAGTTATGAAAAGTATTCAGTTAGAAGGGCAAACCTTACAGAAAATAAATAAAATTATTTGAATTTTTGCTATATAACTTGTAGTAAGATTGGGAATCTTTCTGGGATTTTAGTAAATTAATAAAATGTATTCGTCATTCTAAATTATTTAAAACTACCTAACAACTCCTTCAACAGTTGACTGATAAGTAAGATTAACCCTTGTTAAGCATCAAAAACTTTCTAATTTAATACAAGATCCAGGTAATTATTTGTATTTTTCCTTTACTAATTCTAAAGTATTCGCAGCAATTTGATAATAAATTTCTAATAATTTGCATGCAAAACATCAGCTTAGTTTGCTATATAGAAAGTAAACATTTGCGTTATGAGAACTGTTGCGATAAGCACTGCTATAGATAATTTTTATAGCAAATAATCCATATAAATATATTCTGTATCACCTGGAATATACACATGTAGTTTACTTTAGAAATCCATAATCATGACTGGAACGAAATCTGTGGAAGCAAAATTATTCAACTATAAACCGTATGCTAGTTTTAATTGTCTAAACCGTTTCATTAGCATAATACACTGGTTATTACATTTTAACTGTGTATAAGATATTAAATATAAAATGTATTACAAATCAATTACTTCAGTTTGTTATTTTCCATTACAACTTTTGGATGGATCATAAATAATTTATAATGCACTTTAATTGAGTAATTACTGGCATAGCTCTGTTTACATTAAAGTCCAATTGATTAATCTTATCCATTGATTTACAGTAATAAGTTCTTTGTCTGCAATTTTAATGTTCACAAAAAATGCGAAGGTTGAATTAATTTAATAACTGTAAAAAACAATGGTAAAAAGTTGAAATTTTTTTAGAAGGCTGGACACTCTTATTGGAATTTAAAAATAATAAACTATATGCTTATGTTGTTAAAAGTAAAGATAACAAGATATCTAAAATCAAAAACTACACTTACGAACATCGTGAATCTTTCTTGTTACAATCTATTTGGTCTTTTAAATATGGCTGTCAGTTTTGCAGTATTTCTTCTGTTTCATTAACTTTAATACTAACCGTAAAGAAACAGTAATGAGCACATTATTCTAGAAAGATTTTTATGTATCCTTAATGAAGACATTTCTCAACATCCTGTACACAAAGCCATTTGATATGACACAACTGACAAGAATAGTAAACACTTTCAGTTCCTTACAGGATTGAAAATGAAAGTAAATATAACATATAATACCTAAAAAGGAACATCTAATGACTTCCTATTGTTTTACACTGGATTTTACCATTACGTACTGTAAATCAAAACACAAAAGAAAGTATGTCAATCAGAAACTGCTATTTGTAATTTAAATAGTTCTTCAAGGTATAAGTATGTGGGAACTAAATTACGCATATAAGTGATGGTTGAAGACCTGTGTTTCGATTGTAAAATCACAAAAAATTAAATAAGCGTGCTAGAATATGTATTAAATTGTTTTGCCAGTATTATCAATTCGAAGCTAAGAATAAATGATATACAAACACAGAAGTATGTTGAAAATAGGTCAGTTTAGCTAATGTTCCCCGTGATTGGAAACAATAATCTGGCAATGAACCACATACAAGTTTCCTTTTTGGCGACCGGGTGGCGCAGTGGGCGAGAGTCCGCTTCGCAACCGGTTGACCCGAGTTCGACTCCCGTTGTGGCCCGAATTTTAATTAATTCGGGAGCAGCGGGAGTGACTCGGTAGCATAGTTGGGGGGGTTTTTCAAGGGTGGGGCATGTTAGACTCGTGCATAGCGCTACGCGCGCTGATCCGAGGTAAGCGGGGTGGGATTTTTTGAAAAAAAAAAAGTTTCCTTTTTAAGTGTTACATAAACCTCATACAGAATACTTTTAAAATAGTTAAATTCATGATTAACACCTACCTTGTCTTTGTACTTAAAATCCACATCAGTTACATAAGGTTCGGGGATAGCAACTGAATCTCCTATTATGACACCTTTGCTTTCAGCAATATTGAATACTGTGACTGCGACACAAGTTCCTAACTTATTGACCAAACAGAATGTACTGGTAACAAAAAAACTGTGTTAAATTTTACCAATGGAAATACTGAAGGAGTTATTTAGTAATAATGATATGTAATAGAATTTGAAACAATTGTAGATAATTTTCAAAAATGTTTTTAAGTAATTTTCTCAATTTGTTATGCTTGAATAACTCCCTCAGTAAGATATACTTTAATGTAAGCTGTATATAAGTTTAATAATTAATGAATAAAAATCTTACAAAGGAACGCCATCTTCACTGTACACTGAACAAACTACTTTTCCTAGTATCACTTTTTCTTCATTTAGACCTGCCTTCAGATCAGCTAGCACAATTTCACTCAGTTTGGCTGTTTGTCCAGTCGGAGAAGTGTAATTTCCTCCACCGTATGGTCCTAACTGCTTTGAATCTATCGACTAAACAAATACAATTTTTAGTATAATAAAATCCACTACAGTCAATACAGGGTGATTTTAATAGTTATGCAAATATTCTAACTGGTAACAGAGGATGGTAAAATAACACGATTCGTGCAATAACGTCTTATACAAAAATTGTTAGTTTTCAAAAAAAAAGCAGGTACCACAGCTATTAAAAAAAAGTATTAAAAACCAAAGAAGGCTGTTTTTTATGGTAAACGGAAAAAAGCCCAAGGAGAAAAAATCCACGGAAAAAAATCCAGGAATAAAAATCCATAGGAAAAAAATCCAGGAAAAAATCCAGGAAAAAAATCAAATAATCAACAGTCTCAGAAAGTCAATATGTATTTATTCAATATATTTAGTATAATACATTCTACAATATTTTATAAGCTTATATAATAAATTATCTAATATTTTATAAACTTATATAATAAATTATCTAAATCTAATGGTGTGGTCGTTGCCCCTAACAAAATCTAAAGATTTGTCACCTGCTAGGTTAGGTTAGATTAATTATTTAAATAGAAAAAAGAAAAGTAGACAACAATACTGTAAGATAAAAAAGTTTTAGGTTAGGTTAGGTTAATTATTTAAATAGAAAAAAGAAAAGTAGACAACAATACTGAAATATAAAAAAGTTTTAGGTTAGGTTAGGTTAGGTTAGGTTAAGTTAGGTTAGGTTAGGTTAGGTTAAGTTAGGTTAGGTTAGGTTAGGTTAGGTTAGGTTAAGTTAGGTTAGGTTAGGTTTGGCTGTTCAAAATTATAATCACTTCATTTTATAGTTTGGATTTTTATTCCTGGATTTTTTTCCTATGGATTTTGTTTCTTATGGATTTTTTTTCTTATGGATTTTTTTCGCTGGATATTTTCCTGGATTTTTTTCCGTGGGCTTTTTTTCCTACAATCGTTTTTTATTAACCGCTTCCCTGTCTATTTGTTCTAAAAATTCTGTCAAAAAATTTCCATTTTTTTTAATTGTGTTTATTAAAATGTACCTTTAGGAACAAATGGGTATTTTGTATTTTTTTTTCATTCTGTTCTCATGCTGTTATTTTTTTTTAATCATAGTATTTCTCACCCGAGTATACTCGGGCTCATTTTTTTGTTCGTATTTTCTTATTTATTGCATACTGAGGTACTACATATAAAGTTACAAATGGGTACTTACAATTTATTCCATATTTACATTCCGTTTGCACACTGTTATTTACTTTAAATCATAAAACTTCTCACCCGTGTATACTCGGAGCTCTTTATTTTATTCGTATTTGCTTATTTAATGCATACTAATAACAAATTATAACTGGAAGTTTACTCATTTAATGATTAATAAACATAAAATACAAAAAACAAACTTAGTAAACATATACTTATATGAAATATCATTATATTGTCGGGGCTGTGTGGTATACCCTGAAACATGGAGTAACATATAAAGCCACATTGCAGTCTGGACAATGATACCTGGCTTCACGGCGTATCTTCTTATTGCTCGCTGTACGGACTCTGCTGCACATTCCACATTGCCGAGTTGGGATTTGCTTTTTGATTGTTGGTGGAATTGTTTCCAGAAAATGCCTACCCGTCAGTCGAAGTGGTGGAGGATTTGGACCTGGTCTTCCTCTTCTTGGGGAATTTTCTGGACAATGGTTTTGCTGCAGAAGTCTTCGGATAACATCAATTCTGTACTTCAACGCAGTTTTGGTTCCACCTGGCTTTACATATAATTGAAATAAATTCCAAAGAGCTTCTGAGACAAAGGGTAATCAGCCAAATGCTGATCTACGCGGTCGACACAACCCATTGTACCGTTGTAATCAATTACCACACTGAATTTCTTCTTGGTAAGGTTTTTTTCCGGACGTCTTTTTTTATATGCGCCTCTGTCATGGTTACGTCATGTACAGTTGATAATCCAGATACATCTTTTTCATCCTTCCACTTCAAGGTAATAACTTTTCCCCTTTGGTAAGCCGCAGTTTCTTCTTTTTTCAATTTTTTAGTTTGAATACCTGGAGGCATGTCTTTTCGATTTAGTTTGACGGTTCCATACGTATCAGTTTTTTTCTGAAGAAGTAGATCCGCAACCTGCGGACATGTATAAAAGTTGTCAGTAGTTAAGCAGTATCGCTTGTTCAACAGTGGTTACATCAAAGTCATTACAACCTGAACTGACATAAGAAGATCAGCATAGTCGTTGCTCAACTTAGTTCCTTTACCAGTGTAAATGATGCAAGAAAAAATGTAGCCACTTTTTGCTTCACATAATATATATGTCTTGATACCAAAACGTGCTCGTTTTAGGGGAATGAACTGAACCCATTCCAATCTACTATTATATAGTAGCAGACTTTCGTCAATAGTGACATCCCTATCTGCAGTACATAGAGTTTGAAATTTATTATTTAGAACTTCGAGAATTGGCCAAATTTTGTTCAGTTTGGGATGTTGGGGCGTAGCAATCATTTCATCAGTAGACCAGAAGAGTTCCTGTTCAGGTTTTTTTACTATGCTTTGTAGCATCACAGTGGCAATAAAAACTCGTATTTCCTTAGGAGAAGTAGGATACCAGAACTTCTTATTATGTCCTTTGCTCTCTATACTTTGGTCTGCATATACATATATTTGTTTGTTCAGAGTGACTAAATCTTCGTCAAAATATAATTCGAAATATTTTTCTATATTTTCATCAACAGCATTACCGACATCAAAATCTAGGGGGTGCACAAGAAATATTGGGTCCTGTTGTGTCTGTTTCACACCATTTTCGAACTAAAGTAGGATCTAAATCGTCACCAGCGCTATCTTCATCGGAGCATATTTCACTATCAGAAGATTTGCTAGCCGATACTTCTAGATCAATTTCTTCGTATTCTGAATTACAAGCGCTTTCACAGTCACTCATTTTATATCAATCAAATAGCACAAGTTGTACAAATAACACGTACAAATTCAGTCAATGTAAACAGATGCAACATTAAGCTCCAAGTTTAGATAATCGCGAAACAGCTAGTTATCAGATTAAATAAAATTTGGAAAATGAGATATCGTATGTATTCACTTTAGAAACTATGCCAAATGCACCTGCAATACCGGCACGAATATAAACGGTTAGAACAGTTTGTAACTTGAAAGTATGAGACTGAACGAGTTAACTCGGGATTTACCAAAAATGACCAAACGGGAAAAACGAGTTATCTCGGGTAAAACCGGGAAGCGGTTAATGTCACATTGACGTTTTCATTATGAAAAATACCATAAAATGGATTTTTCCAATGTATTAAATTATGGAGAGGCCCGTGGGAATGCTGTACTTGCTTGAGATTTGTACCGTGAACGTTTTCCTCTACGGCGACTGCCCAACACGCGAACCTTTGTGAGTATGGGTCAACACCTCAGAGACTTTGGATCCTTTGCAATGGACAAACGCGATATTGGCCGGCAACGTGAGAATGCCGAAGAGTAAATGTTGCAAGAAGTAGAAAACCAGCTGCAAATAAGTACAGGACGTCTTGCTAATCAGGTAGGAGTATCCCAGTTTATAGTTTAGCGAACTCTAAAAGAACAAGGACAAAATGTCCAGGCTCTGAAACAACGAGATCTACCTCGACATGTATATTTTTGCGAATGACTTCAACATAATCAAGATGAAAATCCAAATTTTGTGGCCAATATCTTAGCTACTGAGGAGGCTGGTTTCTCGCGAAATGTGGTTCATAACCCTCATAACACGCACATTTGGAGTGACAAAAATCGTAATAAAATTCGAGAATGTCACTTCCAGCACGCATTTTCCATCAATGTCTGGATAGGAATTGTTGGAGATCATCTTATTGGTCCCTACATTTTGCCCAGACGATTAAATGGCAATGGTTACCTCGATTTTTTGGAAAATGTTCTACCAGAGTTGCTAGAGGAAGTTCCGGTCAATACGCGGCAGAACATGCTTTATATCCATCTTGTGGCCCCCAAGATCGCCTGACTTAAATACTTGTAATTTTTTGTATAGGTTCACATGAAGCAACTTGTTTACAGTACTCCAGTCGACACAGTTGAACAACTCCAGCGACACGTTAATAACGTTGCATTGCAAATTCGTCTTGGATACGTCGTGCGGAAGCTTGTATTGCCAACACTGGTCAGCATTTTGAGCTTCTCCTTTAGCGACTTGGCTTTAATTGTAATTTATTTTATAATTTAGTTTTTCACATATCACAAATAAAATGTTTTGTTCGTTGTTCATCTTTTTGTCTTTCTAATTCAAATCAGCTTATTCATTAATTCAGAAAGGGCAGAGCGTTTCTTATTGCAGGTACTTTTTAAATTTTAGCACCTTCCGAGTCTCAGTTTAAAATCCTGATTCAATTGGTCACATCTCATAATTCAAAAGCTGCTTGTTCAATTTGAAAAATTTCAGCGGCTCTCAGACAAGGCAAGTTCATTGTGTTTCTCAAAAACTATAAAAATATTTATAAGGCAATTTTGTGTATATCATATTCTTTTGATGTGAACAATCACTGCTTCAAATATTTGCATTACTATTAAAGTCACCCTGTACATCTATTATAATCAATAACACACTTAAAAATATGAAAAACCAACACATGTTATGAAACAATACTGGAAAAGTATCATAAAATAAAAATTAAAAGTATTTCAAGATAAAAAGTGTTCCTGTTTGCACTGAAGTATTAATTACTTATTATCCACGAATAAATTCACATCAACTTGAAGATGTGGGAATTTAATTGATGATGCTCCACTTTTTCATTTAATCTACATTACTTATCACTGTTTTGTGAGGTAACAATATGAAGCAACCTACTATGACTACAGATATGCATTTCACTTTTAATGGTCAGTTAATTTTAACACATTTGCTAATGAAAAAATTAGGCAACCTATCATATTTGCATTGTTTATTTACAGCACCC
>JABXWE010056708.1:0-16941 GCA_014611495.1 Limonius californicus | reverse complement strand
TGTGTGGTGTGAGGGGGAACCGACAGCATCACCACTCCCTTTTCTCTAGCTAACTCAATAGATGATAAATTTAGATGCGAGTTGTGGTTATCCAAAATTAAAAGTACTGGATGTTCAACAGAGGGTCGTACACATTTGATAAATTAAAAACTCAAACCATTCATGAAAGACTTGTGTGTTAATCCACTCAGAGTCAGTACACCAGGCTGTGCTACCTACAGGAGCAGAGCCTAACATTCTCTCTGCAACCCTTTTTCTCTCTCCAAAAATGAAACTGGGAGGAAGAAAATTTCCAGCAGAGTTGCAGCAACAAATGATAGTCGTTAATTCTCTTCTTTCTGCAGAGCTAATCACCCCAACTTGTCGTTTACCCTTAACCGAGATCAGCTTCGGAGGTATTCCAGTAGAAGTTTTGATGCCAGTTTCGTTCATATTATAAATGTCAGTGGGATGTTCAACAAAATGATGTGTTTCATACATATTCCACAAATTAGTGAAAAATTCTCCTACCTTACACCTATTAAAGGCAGCACAGCGAGCGATACTGGTTGGTTCCGGAGACCTAAATGATAAATCTGGATTCCTCGTCATAAACCCTTCTACCCATGCTCGCCTTGCTTTGTTGATATTAAGGGATTGCGAATTTCATTTTATTGATAGCAAGTTGAAAAGCTAATTCTTTAAATGAATCCCGTGTTAAGCCAAAGAATCGGGAATCAAGCATTTTAGCGTGATTAACAATTTCAGATTCCATTTCACGAGATAATACTGCTCTAAACCTCTCCAATTTTTTCTTAGGTCACCCTTTTTTAAGATGACGGTGTAGAGTTCCTATTGGTATATTCTGCTTTTTGGATGCACGAGATATGGATGTTCGGCGTGCTTCATCCATGGCCAACTGCATCTACTCCTCTGTCTACTTGACCCGATATGGTTTTGTCTTGTAATTGTGCACCATTCTGGTAGGTTTGGTGGTTAGGTATTTCAATACCTAAGTGAGAGCAAAATGGAAAGCTTTCTATTTTGCCCGCATTTGTATGTTTCCAATTTACCCTCATAACCTATAACTCGTGTTTCTAAGTAAAGTTGGATTTTTAATAAACTACAGCTTTAAACGAATCAGGGTCTGTTTATATCAAATAAAAGCTTGACATTTTAATATTATCATAACATCAAGATAACATGTTTAAGCCATAACAAATAAAAATAGATTCTTTGAGGCTTTCGCGCTTTCTCGAGCTGTCAATATTACAATTTACTTTCGGCTTAGACCGCGTCGTCATTTGGCCTACGCACAAATATGGCTCAAACTTCTAGAGCAAATGCTTGTAAAGGCAGACAAGCTACAGGTCGGTCCTTACCTTATAATGCTGGGTGTAGTTCCCAATGACGACGCGGTCTAAGCCGAAAGTAAATTGTAATATTGAAAAATAAAAATAGTTTCAGTATTTTGCTTACCTCTGAAAAACAGATTTGTGCACGCTTGAACTGACATTTGTCAGAATAAGCAACAGTGCTGCCACCATTAAAATTTTATTGCGCGTATCTTACTAGGGTTATTACAGGTACTAACCTGTGAAAGGAGGCTGCTATTCTTTAAAGTTAAGTTGGTCAAATAGTTACTTTCCACTTTGCTTTCCCTTTCCATTTTGCCCCCCTTTCCCCTACATGTAGGTAGACAAAAGTGCAAAAGACGTGTATACTGGTTGGCAAAAAAAACGCGTAGGTACACCTGTTTTTCGTTGTATTAAGTCGGTCTCGATTTTATGATTTTTCAGTGTCAAAAACTTAAAATGTCAAGATTGACGGAAGATAAGAATATTCTTATCGTTTCTAAGTGCGAAGAGGGATGATCTGTAAGAGTAGCACAAATAATTATGGCCTAAATAGGAGTACCGTTATGAGAGCGAAGAAAACATTTTGACTGACTTCCTAAAATTACCAATAATTGTCAAGTTGAAACGCTTTTGAATCATGACAGGGCAAATCCATTTTACACAGTAAGGGACGCCGTATTTGCAACAAACTTTCCAACATCGTTCTCAACAGCATGTCGGAGGATTAGAAATTCTAAATTGAAGAACTCCAAGTGCTAAGAAAACTGTATTAACAGAAGAACATAAAGAACTCTCGCATTCTGTTTCGTTTAAATTATATTTATCGGCCACTAAATTTTTGGAATAATGTAGTTTTTTTTATGAAAAATTCTACCAGTCTGCTCATGACGCCCGCATACGTGTGTATCGATCAGCAAATTTAAGATACAGTGAAAAATATATGTCCCGACGAAACAAGTCTGGACGATTTTCCATAGATGTTTGGGCATGGTCCGGATATAGGTTGGTGATTGTTTGAATGGGCAAGTTTATCTTGATATTTTGGAAAACATCATGCTTCCTTCAGTTGAGTAAATATACCCAAACAACTTTATCTTCCTACAAGAAACTGCCATGTTCATACGGTCAATATGATAAGGCAGTGACTTTGAATAGTACCTTAGATGTATTGCCTCGCACGAAAATGAATTGTGAGCGGCTGCCAAAGACAACTGGGAAGAATTAAGTTCAAATTAAAATTTTGCCCACATCTTGTTTCGTCTACGAATGCAAGATTACATCAAGCTTTAGAAGCTGATGGACACTAACAAAATAATAACCCTTATACTTGCTTCATATATAAATTGTACTTAAAAATAAATACCAAATGTCTCCTTTTGCTAAAAACCAATTAATATTTAAATAGTAAATTGATTACAAGGAACTTGTTTTATATTAGATAAATTAGTGACAACTTCATTGTCTGTCCATAACCCATTTAACAATATAATGTTAAAATTCATAGAGTATGCATTTACACAGCAACAAATAGGTAAAATCTCGGATACTTGATTTATAAAGTGTACGCGATTCCTTTGCTATACAGTGTAAAATATTATATTTATGTAGATGAGTCTGTTACCCTGAAGATCTCGTCCAAATAGTTTAGACGAGTTAGTGGTATAGAATAAATGGAAGACGAACGTAGGTGAGGTCGTCTTTCGATCTAGGCACCACCAGAAAATGAACCAGAAGCTAAGAGAAGACTAACAATTTGAGAAATATTTAACGCTTTGAACATCTTCTTGAGTTCAGTCCAACAATGCTTCAAAGCCGCTTACTGTACTTACCTTTCTTGTGTTAGTTTTTGACCAATACATAATTTATGTATGAACCCATCCGCCATGTTTACCTGAAATCACTTTCCTGGCTCTTTCCCAAAGTGAAATTAATATTATAGCAAAATTTTCCAAGTCGATTCTTTAGAATTAAGCGGCCAGAACAAAACGACCCAGAGGACTTGTGTGTAGAAATTGCAGAAACATTGAAATAAATGTGTGGCGAGGCAAGGACACTACTTTAAACATATTATTTAATATTTGTAAAGTACGTAGTGGTTGCTTGTATTCGCTTATTTACTATATTATTTGATCAATCTTTTCGGTTTTGACGATAATGGATTTAAAGTTTCGAAAAGCAGGTAATTAAGGTCACATCATTGTCTCAATTTGTGTCGTAAGCACGTTCCTTTTTATATTCAATAATTCAGAAATGCATTTCTGATATGTATTTGACAAGGCCCAAATAACATTAATCAAATGGTCAACAAACCATTGGACAAAGGTAAAGCAGATATTAAATTATGAATGACAGGGGCAGTGGAAGCGTATATAATATACATATGTATTATTTTGATGTTACAATAAACATCTAAAAAAAGAAATAGAAAATGAGAGAAATGTTAGTATTTAAAACGTTCGTGCATATTTCATTACAGTCGGTACCTGCAATTTAGGTGAACGGTCCTCGAATTTACATTTGAAATAGGAATCAGCTACAACCAATTTCGTTCGCTTTATTTTCAAATACCCTTTACTGAAATTGAATCCAAATACAATGATATACGAGTAAATCGTAAGAGCACTGAAGCTATTGGTACGGTAACATACTACATAATAAATCATCTGCAGTAATTTGAATCTGCGTATTGGATTGATTTCCAAACGTATTACATACTTCTAATTCCACATAAAGCGAATCTGAAAGGAAAGACTTATTTGTTTGCTTTTGCTAAACTTTGCTCTTAATGCACGTCGTAGAAATTTATGTGGTTGAACCTTTCAAGATGAATTTTCGTTTTTTGCGCGTAGTACCTGTAAACAAATACAAGGTACGGTTAACAAATGGAAATGTTTATACTCGCAGTAAGCTGAGAATTACGTGTATTTTAAAAATCACTACTTAAAGTACTTGAAGCACATTGTTTGCCATTGGCTGTGGAAAATTGCATCATCGAGGTAAGCGCCACCACTTCGCAGGCATAACTCAAACCTTGATCTTACATTTTCCATTCCACGTCGTCACATTTCCAGTGGAACGTCGTGTATATTATCGCTTCTTCAATTTTTTCTTACAACTCTGGAATAGTTTACGGGCAGTTTACAAAAACTTTGTTCATGAGGTCATAAAAAATAATCACAAATTAATGGCTGTGTTAGATAAGGGGTATCTGCATTATTGGACATGATGTAGTTCCGGAACAGTTCACCTACTATAGTTCATTTGAAAATGGAGTGGAAAAAATTAGGCAACCAAACATACAGCTACAGCAGTTTGCTAGATGCTTCTTTGTAATTTTAATAAATAATTATTTAAGCCAGCCCTGACTTAAGCAAATGTCAAAGCAATAAAACACTTTGCTGCTTTATCTAGTTTAAATAGCAAGAACCTAGTAGAACTTTAGAATATGGATGGTGAATATATTAAACGCGCAACCAAAGTGCCCTTATCAGTAACGGAAAAAAATTTAATTATGAATATATACAAACATATAATAAAAGACCATCCCACCGAGAAGAAAGGAAATTCCATTAAGCTAGCTGCAAACATCGCAGGTATTAAGTTGCTTTTAAGACATGCCATACAACATTCCATATTATTATTTACAGGTGTTTCAAAATCTACAATATACAATATTTTGCAAGAACATAAAAATCGTGGACATTTGACCAAACCCGAAAACATCTCCAGAAATGTGGAATGTGCTATTAGTTGCATTGTTCATTCCTTTTTCTTTTCAAATGAATCGCCAACCTTAGACAAAACATTAGCGGTTATACACGAACGTGAAGATTTGCAACACATAACACGTTCTATGTTGTTCAAAATTATGAGGAAATTGAATTTTAAGCATGCAAAGAGAAACAGGAAGAACTTTCTAATAGAACGTGAAGATATAATTTTATGGAGAAGCAATTAACTACGATCCATCAATTTTTATCGACAAGAAAATAGAAAAATTTATCATCTTGACGAAACGTGGATTAACGAAGGTCACAGCCAAAACAAGGTTTGGCAGGATGACGGCATAAGAAGCCATAGGGAGGCCTTTATTAAAGGACTTTCTACTGGGTTTAAGCAGCCGTGTGGCAAAGGACGTAGGTTAATTATAACCCATATAGGCAGTGATTCGGGATTTTTAGAGGGAGGTTTGCTGTTATTTAAATCAAAAAGTAATCGGTACTACCATCAAGAGATGAACTCTAAAACATTTGAGAATTGGTTTGAGAAAATCCTGCATTTATTGGAACCAAATTCCGTAATTGTTTTAGACAACGCTTCGTATCACCGTCGTCGCGAAGAAAATATACCTACAGTAGCATGACGAAAAGAAGATATTGGCTAACGCAAAAAAATATTTTGTTTGACGAATCGATGCTAAAAATAGAACTATTACAAATTGTGAAGAAAGAAAAGCCCAAATTTTTAAGATATTTTATCGATGAAATGGCAAAAGTTGCTGGTAAAGCAGTTTTGCGATTACCAACATATCACTGTGAGTTCAATCCAATTGAGCTCATCTGGGCTCAAGTGGAAGGAGATGTAGGGCGAAGAAATTCTACATTTAAGTTAGCTGAGGTGGAGAAGCTTTTTCATGCAGCATTGGAGGATATAACACCTACACAATGAAAAAAATGTATAGAACACACAATTTCGAAAGAAAAAAAATGCGAGATTTAGATAGGGGGATTGACGTTCGTATAGAACCTTTTATTATTCATGCTAATAGTGCTTCTGATACTTCTGACATGGACGACTCTGGTTTGGTTGACGATTCTGATGCAGAAATTATGGATAATGAAATATGTATATTATGTGTTATTTATGTATATACGTTATAATTTTGTTGCGTTTTAGTAAGAAGTATGTATATAGAAAGTTCAAAGCATTTTCAAATTATCAATATTTCAGGTTCTTTATCTTTATGTTAACTTGTTATTGTGTTTGGTCTGTCCCGTTTCATCACGGCTACGGCGAGGGGCAAGAGCCCCGGTGAGTTACCATATAGAATTTTTTGCCAGATAAACAGTTGTCTTTTTTACATATTTAAATTGACCATATTCAAATCCTGACGAATCTACAAAACAACCATGCCTACATTTATAAAAATTGTATACGTTTTGTATTGTTTAATTTATTTATACCCAGTATACTGTACTTACCTTATTTACCTTTTCTCGTTAAATGTATTTCTTTATTGGTTTAATATATTTTCTGTTAATGTTCTTGTAGATTTAGTTAGAAGCCCGATTTTGTAATGTATAATATTTATTTTAAATAACGAGCTACATAACCTTAACCCTAGAGGGGGCGCGTGAAATAATTGAACATCGAAGGGCGCGTTGGCCTGAAAGACCGATTTAGCAATTTATTAAAAATAGGTACCAACTGATACGAATTTTGCAATTTTGTAGTCGATCGTCCATTACCACAGTTGAGGTATATCATTTTTATTATCTAAAATATAGACAGATGTAGCATAATACTATAACAAGACATTATTTTATAGTCATAACTAAATAACAAAAAACAATAATTAATAATGTAAACAGTAATAAATTGATTTCATTATTGGAACTCAATAGTCAGACGCCTCTAATCATACAGACTAATTATGTGTGTTTCTGTAACAGTTTTCGCATAAATTTACTGTATGCTCCAAACACAAGAATTGGGAACAATCACGACAATAGTAGCGTGTTTTTCTATTCATTTTAGAACTGTATGTGGAACATCTGCCAGTCTCTGCTCTTCTAGGTGGATTTTGAACAACTTCCGGAATATTACATATTTCTCGAAGTCTGTTTTTCAATGTTCGTGGAATATTTTCCATTTCTGCACGTAGGCGTAGATGGGGCTCAATATGATCAAATGCAAGTTTACGCAAATATCTGCGTCTTTGGAAGTTGTTGTTGGGGTTGTTTGAATTGTATACAACAAAACTATTGATATCTGCCACATTCAAAATTGAATAAAAAATCACCATAGGCCAGCGTCTTGTGCTCCTGGCAACATCGTAGTTGGCACACAATCTGTCAACTGTATCGCGGCCCCCCTTAGTTTTATTATAATCTATAATAATTTCAGGTTTTCCTGTGGTTCTATCAAAGTTGTCGTCGTGGTGAAGGGAAGACAGTAGTAACACATTCTTCTTTCTCTTCGGGATATAAGGCACCAAAGTAAGATCCTTGGTGAAACCAAACATACTTGTTCCAGGAGGATGTGTGGGTTTAGAGAATTCCAGTGGCAGTTCTGGCTTATTTTTGCGCAAAGTTCCAATAACTGTCAGTCTGTAGTCTTTGTGCAGCTTCTCCACTAGCGGAATGCTTTCTACTAGATGAAATGGACTATTGCTTACTCTATAAGGACCTTCTGGTCGTTGACCAACATAAACCTCAAGGTTACTCGTATAATACATTTTGGCATCAGTGAGGGCGAATATTTTTGTCCCATATTTGTTGGGTTTAGACGGGATATACTGTCGAAAACTACATCGCCCCCTAAACCATTCAAGTTTTTCGTCTATTGTCACATATGTGGACAGACTGTATCCATTTTTGCAATTGTTGACAAAACTATCGAAAAACTCGCGTATAGGTGCCAGTTTGTCTACACTTTTTCGTTGTTCGCGCGTATTTTTGCCATTAAATCAGACACATCGCACCAAAAACTTAAAACGTTTTATGGACATTTCCAGCCTGAATAATTCTATTCCGGAACCATCCGATTTGAATAACTCCTCCACATTCAAATGGCTCGCTTTGAGCATCCCGGCATAAAACAATAAGCCAAGCAGTGCCTGAATTTCGATAACATTAGTTGGCCTAGCGTCTCTTTCACTTTGATCATTATCCGCTACCGAAGTTATATGTGCATTGGTGTGCAGCACGAGCCATTGGTTTTTTTTATTTTTTCCAATAAACACTGCGTTACTGCTGTCAACGATCGGAACCTCCTCTTCGCCATCAGAAATTTCCTGTTCTGTTTCGCTGTCGTCTTCTCTTTGTTCTACCTGATCAATTTCGTCAGTGTCCGGTTCATCGCCGTAATTTATTTCATTGTCTGTTGAAATTTCTTCCATTAGACGCGTAAGCCGAGCCTGCTCAGCTTCATAACTTGCCATGTCTGGTAACGTTATTTTCTGTGTGATAAATTAGTAAATAAACAACCAGAATATGAATAAAAACCAACCTTTTCCTAATAATCATAGAAACTGGGTTGAAGAAAAACTGCAACCTAAAAGGGCGCGTCGGTCTGAGGCACCGAAAATATTTAAAAAAAAGGTACGTATCTACACTTGTGCCAATATTTCGTTACAGAGTGAGGTTATAACCACAAAACAGGTAGCTACGGAAGCGAGGGAACCGCTGCGGCCATAGAGAAAGACAATAACTAGATAGAAAGATCGCGTCGGTCTGTCGCGCCCCCTGTAGGGTTAATAACCAACATAACTTGTAATATAAAAAACGACAAAATAACTTCAACTGAATAACTGCTTCTTGGATTAGTATTTATTAAAAACAAAAGTTATAATCTAGGTAACTAAGACATCTGTATGATTGGTTGCCTAATTTTTTCCACCCCATTTTCAAACGAACTATAATTGCCTTCATGGACACTGTGGCAGTATGAGAAATTGACCCTTCTTTTTGGAACCATGTGTCGCAAATCTCCGTAACTGCGCAGATACACAACTTTGAGTAATATAGGTATATTGCTCTGAATTCACAGTCAACGTGATTTTAATCTGAAAAACGGTATGGGCCGATGATGCCGAAAACAGCACATCAAACAGTAACTTTTGTCCTGTGCAACAGCTTTAGATTTTCTGGTGGCCAATATTGGAAATTTTCTTTGTTTACAAACACCGAAAATGTGAAAGTGGGCTTCAGAATAAGGGGTGAATCATATTTTCATCGTCATGAAGGCGTGAGCACTTGTTTACCAAAATGCAAGTGCAGCTATGCAATCACTACCTTCTAATTTTTGAACAAGCTGTAGCTTGTATGGTTGGTATAACTAATGGGGTTTATTTCGGCGAATGGATCTCTCATAAATTTACAGTGAGAAGACATGCTGATCTGCAGGACCCTGAGGATTATGATTAGTAATGGCTTTAACACTATCCACCTTTCCTTCAGGACGTACTGTTATTTGCGCACCTGAGGGCTTTTGTTTCAAGGTTAAACCTTTGTCTTCAAATTTCTTAACCCAGCTGTAGATGAAATGGGCAGATATCATTTTACCATGGCGTGGAATATTCAAGTGGACATAAAATTAATGTGTAACACTGACGTTATCGATATTTGTATAATACTCTGTAATAGCAAATGCACGTTGTAAACTTGACACTTGTTCGATATTTATAGAATGCCATGTCAAATAGAACAATGCCCCATCACTTGTTTTCCTCGCTCGCAAAGTCCTACGTGATAAACTGATGTTATTTGTATTCCGCATTACACAGATTCTAGCTTTTAGAGGTATTTTGCATCTATAATTTCCACGAAATCGTAAAAGATTTCCGTTTGCGCTTTCACACGGTCCGCTTTAAGCAGATTTCATTGTATTTATTTTGGCTCAGATAACCTGCAGCTTTCATTAGCCTAAAATGTTTGGTAATTTTACAGCAATCTATTATTTGTCGAACTACTAACAAATTGGACATTGTTTAAGATATGAAGTCTATAAAATCATAGTTATGGTGAGGCTGTACATAAAGAAGTTTAGCCTACAAGGCGCAAGGTCAGAGCTTTCTTATCCTTGCTCTCACTCATGGTTGTCGCATGCTAAATTCATGACACGTGGTGAGCATCGCAGTGCATACAATCGCATCATTACCTCTTGTTTGTTAGAACGCAGATACCCAATTATTTAAAGCGACTAGGTAGGCTGCCCGCCAGACTTTGGGTCGGTGATTTGAACTATTGACCTTCCGCACCGAAGCCCAATGATCTAATCACTGGTTCACGCTGACGCTAAATTATGTAACATTATGTCATACTAATGTACCCGAAAGGCAAATTTAACCTTGTAAACTTTCACAGATAGAAAAATCTATTATTGTACTCATAATCTTTATATATTTGTATATTAAGCATATTACTTACTTACTAATGGCTAGATTACAGAATACTTTAATCCATGAAATAGTTGATATTATTTTTCCTTATTAGGCATATTTGTTTTGGTGCAGTTGTCTGGGTGCGTTTATATAATTTTACATAACCTGGTGTATTTCTAATGGTGCATTTTCTGCATTCTTATAAACTCAAAGAGTGACATTGTAACTTTTTGACGATGAAAATAGGGCGACACTGTTGTAATAAGTGCTATTGCGAACTAATCTTTCAGTTAAATTTTAATTGAAAACATTACCTTTATTTATTTCTGGAAGCATTGTAGTTCTATTTTTCTTCAAGTGCTTTGTCTCTTGCGAGACGCTACAATCTCTTCTTTTAATTTCATTAAGAAACGAATAAGATAATAATTATAAGATTCTTTGGGTAAGATTTCGGTTCTCCGGTGTTGTTACCTTGAATGTTATTTTTGTTGTTCGAATCTGGCACGTTCATGATTCCAGTACTACAACTATACAATGCATAACCGAATTGTCTTACTGCAATCGGAAGAAGCACTTGTCCAATATACAGGGTGACCCAAAATATGACGAAAAGTTTTAATGAACGTGGGTCCGCAAATGGACGGTTTCGAAGATACAAAGGATTATTCCTTTTTCTAGCAGTTGTGCAATTTTTCGTTTATCTTCTTTTCTCACCGTATGTAATAAAGGTTGACATTCAGTGGTTAGTGCACAATTCGAATTCTCGCTATGCCTGTTTCCTCTAACATTGAATTACCCGGCATGCATTTCATGTATGGTCGTGCTAATGGTAATGCCAGAGAAGCGCTACGTCTGTATATTGACGCTCATCCCAATCGCTAGATCCCTTCAGTTCGTTGTTATGTAAGACTACACCAAAGATTACGTGATACCGGTTCATTTGGGAAATACTTCCATAATTCCGGGAGACCAAGGTCGGTGTGCACCCCTGACGCAGAAGTGGCTATATTAGTACGGGTAGAACAGAATCCGGATACAAGTTTGCGGAGAATATCAGCCGAGGTAGGAATTAGTAATCCTCTTGAGCTTCACCCATACCATGTACAACGAGTGCAGACCCTAAATCCACCTAATCATCAAACACGCTTGGTTTTTGTCCGCTGGTTTCTACGAAATGATGCCGAGGACCACAATTTTCTTGCCAATATTCTTTTTACTGATGAGGCCGGGTTCACACGAAATGGAGTTTTAAATTTCAACAATACCCATGTGTGGGCTGACCAAAATCCCCCCATGGAATTCAAACATCAGATACGTTTTTCATTAAATATTTGGATGGGTATTTTGGGCGACACTTTACTGGGTCCAGTTGTTTTAGTAAGCCGATTAACAGGCGCTGGTTACCTAAACTTTGTGCAGAACACACTGATTAATCTTTTAGACGACATTCCTTTGAACCAAACGCAACAAATGTGGTTCCAGCACGATGGTGCTCCGACGCATTTTTCGATTGTTGTTGGACGAAGATAGGTAGGAAGGGGCGGACCAGCAATCAGTAGATCAGGGATGCCACCGAATCCGACAGTGTGGGGGTTTTCGAAAGAGTACGAATGTCCATGCGGCGGAGATGTCATGCCTGCCTTGAAATGAGGGAGGACACTTTGAACATCTCATTTGACTTTTTGTCTTTGCTGTTTATTCATAAATTACATTATATTTACTTGTTTGTTTGTTTCTACATAATAAAAAAGTGTTGTAAACGCAAAATGATTCGTAACTCCGAAACCGTCCATTTGCGAATCTACGTTCATTAAAACTTTTCGTCATATTTTGGGTCATACTTTCACTCCTCAAAGTTTGTGACACTCTTTTTTAGCACCCTGTATACAAATGCGTAGATACTGATATACATCTTATCTGCAAGTCTGGTATCTGCGGCAGTTTGGATTACTAAAAACTTGGAACAGATGTACGCAACACTACATTAATATGCAGACTGTCTGTGCATATGACGCTTATAAGTGATTCGATATTGAACTGTAGAATGGAAACTCTAGATGCATGTTCACACATCCTAAAATATGTTTTATTCGGTATCTCTACACTAGCAAAAATATATTTGTAGTCCGTATTTTTATATGATTTTCGTTGAATGTACATCTTCAAGAAACCTTATAGAACAAAAGAAACCAAGCTGCTCGAGTAGCGCGCGAAACCTGAATCAACACTGAATATTGGATTGTCGGGAAAATGTTTTTTTTTCAGTTTCGCTAAGTAGTAAACATCTACATTTTCTCATTAAAGCTGTTATTTGAAAGGTCTGCTACAAACTAGCTTTGTTTCAAAAACACATAATTAACCCAAGCGTAAAAAATTAGTGGTTTCAGTAAACCTAATGACAGCACATCCCGCTGAAAAGTTTTTGTAATTGAGTGACCTTCAACATTTTTACATCTTTAAGGCTAGGGCAATAGGCCAGCAAGAAATCAATACCCGCAAATATTTTCGCGATGCTGATTTAAATCGAGTTTACGAGCGGTTTATCCTCAAGGTCATTGATTATAACGACGCCGCATCAATTTTAACTGAATAAATTTACATGTTCAGTGGTTTGATATATGGGCGGTAGAAAATTAATGTGTGCCAACTTGGTCACGAATTTTATATGCATTTTACTAGCGCTCATCAAATAATTGTAAATACCGTAAGAAAGTCTAACGGCATCAGAAATAGTGATAAATGTTAATATAAATTGCTTTAACCCTGGAGTAGTGGCGCCTTATTTTGTAAAATTACCGGTGGCGTAGAGTCTGATAGATTCCCGAAGAATTTCCTATATTTCCCTTCGTTGATTTAACTTAAATATTTTTTCACATTTAATATAATATCAATGAATGTCTGAAAGGTGTTTAAATTAAAAAGCACTTTGAATTTACGATTGTTATTAATTTAATGGAATTTAAAAACATAAACAACATATTTTGCTTTATAATCTTGAAACGATTAAAGATAAAGAAAATTAGTATATTTAAAATATGTACTGTACATTTTTTTAAAAAAAATTGCCAAAAAAACTGTTTTAATGTCTTTGCACACAGGAAAAGCAAATAATCTGGGCATGCTTGAGACACAAAAATGATTGACACTGCACGCAATAAAACCGTGTTTTATTTTTGTTTTTGCATTCCACGCAGTATTTTCTGGTGTTTTCTGGAATAACAGTTTGATTATTTTTGCCTGTGGATGTTCCAGCTACCTTCTGTCGTCTCAGTCTAATTTCTCGTGAATGATTTTGTAGTTCAGAACGGCGTTTCAGGTGTTCCTCTGTCAACGAAAGAGCCATACCCTTTAGAAATGCTTTTCTCTTCATTTCATCAGAAGAATTCGGATGGTTTGCTGTGTAAACCACAATTGTGAATTGATTCCCGCTATATTCAGCATGGCATAAAAAATCACCGTAGGCCATCGTCTTGTGTTACGGACTACGTTATACGAAGCACATAATTGATCGACCATGTCGACCTTTAATACCATTTTAGCATGTTATAACTTCGGGCTTATTTTTATCTCCAGTTTCTGGATCTATGGAATCGCTATTGTGTAAACTGGAAACTAAAATTAATTTTTGTTTTTTCTTGGTACGTATGAAACTATAGATACATTTTCACCAAAACCAAATACACTAGAAAGTACTGGTCGATCTTTGGTTTCGACAAATATTCTTGGCAACTCTCTTTTATTTTTACGAATTGTACCTACATAGGTCAGTTTGTGATCTTTCAGTATCTTTTATACTAGGGTGATTGATGTGAACCAATTATCACAAGTCAGGTTTCTTCCTGTGCCAGAGATGGGAGACACTACACGTTCAACAATACTGCTAGGATTATTTTTTACATGAAAAGGACCATCCGGCTGTTGTTCCACATACACCTCCAGATTTAAAGTGTAGAACATTTTAGCATCGCAGCGAGCAAAAATTTTAATGCCGTATTTGTTGGGTTTGCTTGTTATATACTGCCTAAACCCACATCGATCACGAAACCCTTCTAGTTTTTCATCAATTGTTGCATATTCAGATATACAGTAATTATTTTTGCAATTTTCGACAAACATCTGAAAAATTTCACGAAAGGCAGCTAATTTATCAACTGATCTTCGCTCCTCTCTTGTCGCTAAGTCATCAAACCGTAGAACTCCAAGAAGGAAGAGAAATCTCTGTTGGGACATTACAAGCCAAAACATTTCAACGCCCGTTCCTTTTCGATCCCAAATTTCATCGACGTTTAGCCGATTGCGTTTGAGAATTCCAGCTAAATATAAAAGGCCAAACAGCGCCTTAATTTCTACTTTGTCGGTATGTCTAGCTGCTCTTAATCTTTTATAATTTTCAGATATGGTATCAATGTACTTGTTATTCTCTACTATAATATCCAGCATAGTTTCTGTAATAAACAGGTTAAAGCATTCAATGGGTGTTGTGGAACTTCTTGCACAGGCTCGTACACCAGCTGCATGAAACACTTTATTCCACGAACGCGTTCGAACCTTTTGATTTGGAACGTGTTTCTTCCACCGAGTTTCGTTATTTCGAGCAATATTATACGGAACTTTAGGCTGTTTTGCAGGGATAATTTCATCTTCGGAGTCGCTATCACCAGCTTCTTGTTCTGTATCGCTATCCTCTAGCCTTGTTTCAAGCACATCTTCATTGTCTTCCGGATCATCATCATCAAAAGCTTCCTCGGCGTCTACTTCGTTCAATAGACGTAATAATCCCTCTTGCTCTTTTTCGTAAGTGTAAGCCATGTTTAGTTAGCTAAATAGGAGTGATAGTATACACATCATAACCATAACTAGCTAAAAAATAACTTACCAACTGAACAAAAACACAAATGTACTACACAATTATTGTAACGCAACTGGTGGCGCGGAGTCTGACAGACTCTTTTATTTTTTTTTCTCCGACACCCTTGAAGCAACAATATGCACCAAATGCACATTCGGTACTAATAACAAAGTTAGGAAGCTACTAAACGTACAACGGTCATACCCGAATTCTAACTGTAAATTTACGAATTTTTACGAACTGCGGAGTCTCACAGACTCCGCGCCACCACTCCAGGGTTAAAGGTTAGAAGCTCAAATGCTTTATATTGCAATGCAGGGTGGACTACCGAAAACGAAACAGGTGTATTTTATTTTATTCTTATTATTATATTCTTCACGCACGAACAAGTTAAATTCATTTGCCAAGGACACGTAATACGGCTATCTTCGTTCACCTATTTTCAACCCCAAAATTTGGGTAATTTTTACCCTAAACGTGTTAGATGGCAAGGGGTATCAAAAGACATACCGTTTGACAGTTCGATAAATAAAGCTTTAGACTAGTATTTCTATTTTTGGTTTTAAAATATTAGTTCCTGCGAAGATGTATTACAAAGTTTCAGGGTAGTAAATGTTCTGGAGCATTTATAGAACGATTAGGCGGTATTGGTTGACCATGCGTTGGCGCAAATATTTTAATGTTTTTTTTTACCTCAACGTCATGCCGTATTTCGCAGTTTTTGTTGTTCTCTTCGCACATTTAAAATATTTTATTCGATTTCAGAAAGAGTTGAAATAATTGCGTTTATCTTCGGAAACAATGAATACACCACTAGAAGCGCCGAATTATTCAACCAGCAATCTGCAAATAAGCATGTGAATCGCAAGTATATCTTGGAGTTAGGGAGAGAATTTCGGGAGAACAGGTTTGTAGTAAATAAAAACCGAAATGTTAAAAATCCGGTGGAAGTCACCTTTCTGGGCAACGATGTTTCCAAGCCTAAGTTGAGTAAAAGGCAAATGACGATTGTATCGGAAGTTAATCAAACCAGTGTGCAACGAATTTTGAAACACCACAAGTTTTATTCCGACAAGATACATTTTTCAATTCTAGGTGGAGAAAAAGTAAATGGTTATTGCATTGGAAAGTAATCGAACCAGTATTCAAAGAATTTAAAACGCCCCAAGATTTATCCCCGCAAAATGCATTTTTCAATCCTAGGTTGAGTAAAAGGCAAAGACTATTATCTCGGAAATTAATCTAACCAGTACTCAACGAAATTTGACGCACCACAGGTTGTATTGCTACAAGATTCATTTTCCAATTTTAGGTTGAGTAAAAAGCAAATGTCTATTGTATAGGAAATTAATCGAACCAGTATTCAGCGAATATTGAAGCATCACAATTGCCGAAAGATTGATTTTTCCATTCTAGGTTGAGAAGAAGCAAAGGGTTTTTGTATAGGAAATGAATCGAATCAGTATATAACGAATTTTAGAATCTGTACTTCGAATTGTTACAAGACAACATTGATTCAAAGTTAACTGATGTTATAAAGAATGATGATCATTACTTCGAAGATCATTTGATATTCCAACATGACGGAGATCCTCCGCATTATGCACTGGTTGTTCGACAGTATTTGGATAGAACGTTTCCGAGTCAATGAA
>JABXWE010056706.1:0-15636 GCA_014611495.1 Limonius californicus | reverse complement strand
TACAGGTACAACTTTTAACGCTAACCTTATATTCATTGATACTTTCAAGAAAACAACAAACCAGTCGGTACCAGTTCTGGGAATGGACTGAGGCAAGTGACCATACGTTAATTCCTAGAGATGCCTGCAAAGATGCTGACACATTACAATATTCATTTTAATAATAATTTGCGGGATAACAAAAAGTGGCATAACGTCCTCTGTTTATGTGTTAAAGTTATGACGTAAAGTCAGCAAACATTCAAATTCAAATTCAAATGCGAGAAAACCAGACGAACGTTACAAGATGTGCCTGCGTGTTCGTGTGTAATTTCAGTTTTGTGTATATGTTTGTATTATATATATATATATTGCTGTGATACCCCACTTTGAGTTTGTCAAATAAATTAATATTGTTCGACAAATAAATTATTGTGAATGTTTTGCAAGTATAATACAGTGACTGGTTAAACCTTCTATATTGGGCGCTATAAAACAATATCAAAATCTTAATCAAGATATCCTCCTCTAGATGAACATAAATATTAAACAAACTCTAAATTGTTTAACCAACACGAAATCAAATATATTTCACAAACTTTAATTTGTAGATCTCAGCGCCGCTGTTATAATTGGTCGTACTGTATGAACTCTCGTAGTTGGCAACAAACAAGTACAAATACAAAGAAAACATAGGAAAAGTTCAAGATGGTTATCCAGTTAAAATTTTAGTTAAGAAAATTAATTTCAAATCATCCGTATTTTCGCTTTTAACACATAATACATTTCAAGTTTATCGTTCAAAATCAATACAATAAAACAACAATTATAATTTTATTACTCTTTCAAATTATTTAAAATTTTTCCTTTTATTGGAAAATTTTACCTAATGTTTGTTGAGTTCAAAATTGCAGGAATGCGCTTCTGTCCGGAGAATTCAAAATAAGCAACATTGGCGGGTATCCTGATGCCCGCAAATGCTGTAACACGTGATAAACTTCACACCTCTCACAGCAACAGGCACATCGTCCAAGCTTCTTTATTGTTATTACTTATAAATGAAGTTAACTGTTGTTAGTGGCATCCAAATCACAGGAAACCGTAAATAGATTGAACCTTGATAACACTCTTCCATTTTAATATTACGAAGATCTTCCTTTTAATTTCTTTATCGATGTTTAATGAAACTTTTATTATTTCTTGTGGATTAAGTTTTAACCAGTTGATAGTGAAGTTTATGTCAACTTAAAAAAAGACAATCCACACGCGACCCACCCTCCTTTGGTGGAGCAAACCACAATCGACCCACGCTACCCCGGGCTCTTCGCGAAAATTGGAATCTTTTGCAGATTTTTTCAATTTTACATACGTAAATGGAAGAAACACTTTTAAACACGTAGATAAACGTTGAAACTGTTATTTAAAATTTAAATCAAAGATTCTATACACAAATAATAACATTTATGGAGTTGTAAAATAAACGTGCTCTCTTCTCGGAGCATTTCTTACAACTAAATTGTTTTTTCTGACAAGAACTCATCGTATTTGTTTTACGCTACGTAGCAATTAGTAGCATCATTTTTTTGTGAACCCCAAGGGGATTAACCAATCAAAATGGAGTTTTAAATAGTCTAAATTTATTACATATATTTATAAAATACAATAACTTTCTTATTACTAAAGTTAGACATATTTCTAATAAAGCATATGGAATTTGACAATTAAATTTACATTAAATTATTAAAAGCAATGTCAATGTTAATCACAATTAACACAAAACTTCCTAACACACATAAGAACATTATTACAAACATAGTTTTCTCAAAAGATAAGTATTAAATTCACACATTTACATTTTTGCATCAAGCTGTGAAAATCATTACATTTTTACTTATTGTTGTCAAATTACAGCTCAAGAATGCACAGATAAGGTTGAAGGATGCTTTATGCTATTCTGAAGATGAATATCGCTGAAACAATCAGCTTTACCAACAGAAAAGCATACAGTTTTAACGAACCAAGCTTCAAGATCGAGTCAAATAAGCCGTGAACTTAGTTTTATTTAACAACAATTATATTTAAATGTTGGAGTACATTAAGTTATCTACAAGCAGTAATAAGCAAGAATGACAATGATGCAACTAGTGCAATGGCTTTAATGCACACATTATATATTCTTGTGTTATCTACAACGTAATATAATATCGTGGGGGCTATAAGATACGTGTTTTACCATAATGTCGTGCGAACTATAAAATAAGCATCTACAGCCTACATAACTATCGGTAACATTCATTTACTTCGTATTTGACTTATATGTGGTTAAATAATGTAGGTATTTTCTTACAGGGTAGCTTAATATAGCTTTATTAGATTTGGCAATAGGTTAAGATATCTCAATGCATGTTGTAACACATCAATAAAATAAGATATGAGAATCCTGAGTTTAGTTAGCAATTGTCCACATTAACATTGTATTTTATCTTTTTTCTTTCCAGTTAGTGTTTCACTTGTATTTTTATGTTGATGTTACCTTCAATGCGCTAATGTGCTTGCTTATTCTGTTACTTGTTTCTTTATTATACTTTTCATATTCTGTCGAAGTTTACCACTTTATAATTTCTTAAGTAGTTTTCTTTGAATATAAATACCTGTTTAAGTTTCAATAAATTTCTATAGTACACGCGGTTATGATAAATTTTATATACGTGTCCAACGAATACTTTTTGCATCTGAACACGCATCAATATTGTCATAAAAATATTTAATCATCTTCGGAAAGTACAATTTACAATCAGCGTCTTATGCAATAAAAGAATTCGTAAACTGCAACCTGTAATTTCCACTGTGTACTATAGTACATAGTAGCCATATTATGTAATGTAACCTTACAGTTTTTAAATTTACGCTCATAGTAGCCAACTGTCGCAATATTAATGCAAATATGACAACACACGCGTCTTTTAGCACTTTTTTATAACTTCGCCTGACTAGGATCGGTAGAAAAACGATTGAGAAATTTGGAAACTCGTTTATAACACGAACTAATGAATTTCAAATGAAATTTGTAAAGTTTTGTTTACAAATGCAAAACATTTATATTATCTGTTTTACATTTAAGTAATTGTTAATAAGTGTAACCTTGTAACTGTAAAGATTGTTAAAACGTAGATTTTCTACAAATAAGGAAAGCTGTTTCAATAATGTAACACTTTCTTATTTGCCTATAGTTCCTGATTATAAGCAGAATTAATCAGAAAAAATTGTATTTAAAATAATTAGTGTTTAAATTTATGGATTTATCTGCGAAATGCAATGTGCAATTGACAAGTTAATGATTTAAATAAGTAATAAAAATTATGTTTTTAGCAAGGGTAGTTTTTCAAAAATCAAATCGATGAGTGTACATTGTTGTAATTGCTTCCATACATCTAGTTCTTATAACTAGAGAGCGGGTTATACTACGTCACAATAATTGCACGTGCATGGACAGTACAGGGTGGCCCATCGAAAACGAAACGGACGTGTTTTGCGACACGAAACGTTAATCCTTCTAAATGGGCCCCAACGGGTTAAATTGAGTTGCCAGGGGAAACGTAATAGGGCTATTTCTGTTCACATATTTATCCTGAAACTAAAATTGGGGTGACTTTCACCCTAAAAATGGCAAATGACTAGAGGTATCAGAAGACATACCATTTGAATGGTCGATGAATTTTCTTCACGGTAGTGTTTCGATTTTTCGATTCCCAACTGCAACTGCGGTCCAAAATTTCAGGGTAATAAAAGTTCTGGAGCATTTTTGAAATGAGTACGCGACATTGGTTGGCCGTAACTTGGAATAAACATTTGAATGTCTATTTACGTTACCATCACGCAGTATTTCGTAGTTCTCGTTGTTTTCATTCAACACTGAAAATGGTTTATTCGATTTCAGAAAGAATTGGAATAAGTGCATTTTCCTTCGGAAACAATAAATGTGCCAGTTGAAGCCCAGAATTCTTCAACCAGCAACATGCAGATGCTTGTGAATCGCAAATATGTCTTGAGACAATTTCAGACGACGGGGTCTGTCACAAATAAACAGCGAAATGCTGGAAATCCGGAAGAAATAAAGTGGTGGAAGTTGCTGTTCTGGGCCACGTTGTTGTTCATCCTACATTGAGTACAAAGCAAGTGGCTATTGTGTTGGTTATTAATGAACCAATATTTAAAAAATTTGGAAAAACCACAAGGTTTGTCCTTACATGATTCATGTGCTACAAGAGCTCTTGAAAGACGACTTTGACCTACTGTAATTTTGTGAGATATAAGTTTAAAGGCGATGAATAATCCAAATTTTTTAACGTCTGGTTTTCCATGTATACACTGTTTACGTAAATGGTGTAGTCCATCGCATAATTGTTGGTATTTCTCAGATTGTAATCCAAGAATATTGAACGTAACACATAAACAATACCCCGAAAAATTAAACGTTTGCGATGGCATTTTTGTGCACTGGTTGTCGGCAGTATTTTGAGAGAAGGTTTCTGGGCCAATAAATTATACGAAGAGGCGCTACTGAATAGCCCGCACAGTCGCCAGGTTTATCTCTGCTACATTTCTTTTTGCAGGGTCATTTACGGATTGCAATTAACGCAAACAATCTCGATTCTTTACACAGTTTACGACAAGATTTAATCAACGAATGCCGCGTAGTCATTGTTCAACTACTTCAGAATCTTCGACGATTTTTTGAACAGGACCTTTATTACCGTATGGACCGTATGGTGTTTGTTGCGAACATTTACTACCCTATAACTTTAGACTGCATATTTCAGGGAACTAATACTCGAAATTTAAACATATAAATATTACTGTTAAGGAAATTCAACGAGCTTGCATACGGCATGTCCTTTTGTAAACCTTGCCATTTAAAAATTTTAAAGTGAAAATCACTCCAATTTTTAGGGTTAATGTCACAAAACAGGCCTGTTTCGTTTTCGGTGGGCCACTCTGTTTATTATATATGCATGTATAGTATCTGCCTGGGCGTAACTAGAATTTTTAAAATATGCTACGATTTGAGAAAACAAAGAAAAAACTAGTCATGGTCGCTTACGTAATATTATTTTCATTTTTCTAATGTGTTCATGAATAAATGGAAACCCCAAATTTGTGCCAAGATGAAGTTCCCGGTAAGCTGTAACCAGGAGTTTAGTAGGGGCACACAGGTTTTATTTCAATGGCGACCAGTTGTTTTTGTGATCGCACAGTATAAATATTCATATTTATTTTATTTCCTTAATTAAAATTAATCTGTGTAATAAAACAAAAAGTGTTGATGTTTGTCAAACCACATGTATTTGTAGTTTTCCCTAAATCTATTAAAATATCGATTCTTCTCTTCAGTACAGCAAATTTACTTTTCCTGACCTATGCAGACATAACTTTTGCCGACTATACGCTATACTTGTGAATATTTCCTTGAATGTTTTATTTGTTCATTAAATACAGCTGACATAAAGTCGTAAGTTTGTACTCTTTAGATAGTACGTGAACTATATCCACTAATACAGGGTGGGTCAGCTAATAAAATCGTCTAGTGGAATGATCTTACAACATCTTGGTGGCCGTAGATGCAGAGCTCTTCTTCCAATTTAATCTTCAATCACGTTCTTATGTAACTGTTAACAATCCAACTAATAATCCAGAACACTGTCTATTCACTCTGAAGATGCAAGTTGCAATGTCTTAGGCTTAGGCAGGTAGGGCCAACGAACAAATATTGCTCAACCTTCTAGAGCAAATGCTTGTAAAGATAGACAAGCTACAGCTCGGTCCTTACTGATAATTATGGGTGTAGTTTCCAAACGACGACGCGGTCTAAGCCGAAAGTAAATTGTAATATTGACAATATATAATTTACTCCGTACAAACATGATGCTAACAATGAATTTCCATCGGTGAAACCATAAACAAAAACTATATCTACTAACTCTTCCACTAGACATGTAGTCGTGACCATGATAATAAACACGAAAAACGTCTAGTTAAGATACGTCGAACAACAAGGAAATTTAAAAAAAATTAAGTAAGGCTACTTAATGTTCAGAACGTGCAATTGGCTTAAGTCAATTAGTGTTTATTTGCCAAATTATGCATTTGCGAATATATGTTTCTTATGACTTTCTTGCTTCGATCCAAGAATACCCTGGTGAAATATTAAGCAATCAAGGTGCTACACCCTATTTACTTACTCACATTTTTGGAGTCACTTCACTAAACTTAAAGATTGTTTAGAAATAGCTTCTGGATTCATTGGAAAATTAGTGAAATTGTCAAAAAGAATCTTTTCTCATAATTCCAGTATATAATAAAATCTAGTTGCGAGCAAATGCTTCATAAATACAATTTTTGTAAGTTGATGTTAATTACATTATATAGGCGGAGTTAGAACCAAAAGGAAATAAATATTTAGTGCAGCAACCACTGTATGTCACATATCATATAACCTCGACTTTTCTAGAAGTTAAACAACGTGATTACTAAAGAGCCGATTATATGCAAAGAGCATATATTTTAATTTTTGCATATCTTTGACTATAGTCAATTATGTGGATGGATTAGACTGATAAGAGTTTACTAACGCTAATTAGTGATTGCATATATTACATATTTGGGTATTCGCTGCATATTTTTGCAAAAGTTGCATAAACTTGTATATTTTCGCCTTTAGCATTACTCATTTGTAAATTTTGGGCAAGTGGTCAAAACAAGATTATGAAATACCGAGTAGTGCATACAGATCACCGAAAATACACAACTGGACAGCTAATGACCTGTGCCTGGAATTCCCAACAGTTTGAAGTTTGAAGTACCGACCTAATCCATTTTATTACTTGTTTCTTGTTTATCAATGGAGGGTGAATATTGAATGGGATACATCCCTACATTTTGTTTTGTAGTTTGCAAAGTATTTTCTCATTGGGTATAATAGAATCTTCTCTCGCCAGTACAACGTGTCCGATACTCCGATAGTGTTGATCTCTTGCGAATATTATACATATTATATACCTACAATGAGGAAATCGAACAAGATTGCATCATGAATTCAATCATATCCAGAACTAATAATGGATTTTTTTATATTTTTTTGTCCTTAGTCCAAGAATCATACCACCTAATATTACAACTAATTAGCTATTTTTGCGCTAGCCTATGTTATTAAAGAGATCTTTAATTTAACTTTCACCCAATGGTTGCGTCAGTTGTCCGCTATCTTGCTGTTCGCAATTACACTATTTTCCGCAGTGTTTTAACTACCACATCATGCTCTGCTTTTTAAAACAGCACATAGCACTTTTCACTGATAGTAGTTCAAATGGTTTCACTGGTTTAAGACGCCGTACTAAATTGGTGATGTCCAACAGCTGGATGGCTTCGTTGTTGGGATGACGATGTAGTCTCTCTTCGTGAGCCTCTGCAAATTTTTTGACTTCGCTGACGACTGTTTCCACTTGTAGATCGCGATGAAGATCAGTATTTCTAATAATATACCACCGAGAACACACGATGTTTCGTAGCACTCTGTTTTGGAATCTTTGGATCGTCATAGCATTTGTTTCCTTAGTGCATCCCCACAGCTGGATGCCGTAGGTCCACACAGGTTTTAAAATTTTCTTATACAGCAATACTTTGTTGTAGGTGGAAAGATTAGATTTTCTTCCGATAAGCCCGTATAACTTCCTACACTTTAGTTGTAATTCGGACCGTTGTTTCATCACGCGCTCCTTCCATTTCAGCTTCGCATCCAACGTCATCCCTAAATATTTAGCTGAGTTGCAGTGGGGAATGACTCGGTTGTTAATTGTTACTGCAACATACTGGTTCTTTTTGTTTGTAAAGTTGATATGATTAGACTTAGTTTCGTTAAGTTTAATCTGCCATTTATTAGCCCAGACATTTACACTATCTAGAGCTTTTTGTAGCTTGTTAGTAGCACTATTCACATCTAAGTCTATCGCCGTAATGGCAGTATCGTCTGCAAACGTAGCCACTAAGACTTCGTCTGGTTTGGGCAAGTCACTAGTGTATAATAAGTAGAGCACCGACCCTAACGCACTACATTATGACATTTCCGCTTTGATCGGTTTAAGTTAGGAATGTCTTGTTTCACACGGAAGAGTCTCTCGGTTAGGTACGATTTAAGTAGCTGACTGTATTCGGCCGGTAGGAGTTTGTCCATCTTAAGAAACAGACCATTATGCCAAACACGATCAAAGGCTTGCGCGACATCCAGGAACACGCTCGCGCACACTTTTTTCTCTTCAAGCGATTGTTCAATTACGTCTGTAATTCGATGCACCTGATCGACTGTAGAATGCTTATCCCGAAAACAGAATTGGTATTCCGGAACAAGCTGTTTGTTATCGTTGATTGGTTTGAGTCTATTCAACACCAGTTTCTCAAACCGTTTTGATAGCATCGGTAGCAAGGAAATGGGTCTGTTCCCCTGCACTTCGTTAGGGTTTTTTCCCGGTTTCGGGATCATGATCACCAGTATTGGGTAGTATCTAGATCCTTTTTACACGACGATCTTGTATCTGTATCTAGATCATAATTTTCTGGATCTTTCATCTTTAGATCCAAAGATCCGCTACAATTTATTTCTTGATTTTTCTTTTGTGAACTTTAAAAACGCATTGAGTAATAATTCCTATTTAAAGTATGTTTATGTATTTTAGGAAATGTCTTCTATTCTTCTTCAGCAAAATAAATTATGTACGTGTTTCCAGGAAGATTGCCGTTGGGTTTTACTGGTTTACCTACCCATTATGCACTAAGCGTACCTGTATTTGAACAATTGTGCAGACGCAGACTGTCCTGTCCCTCAAATGTACCTCTTGCGAGGTAGCAAATTAAATACTTTAGTTATTTTATTACTTCTTAGGCAGACTAGGTAAAGCAAGAACAGAAACTTTTCGGTATTTGCGTCACTGCTGTCATTGGGGGTAAACCATTTGGTAGAGTTAGGTTAGAGTGATGATGAGCGTCGAAAGTGCTTTGAAGGAAATTCCACTTATTTTAAATGGAAAACTTTATAAAATGTTTCAAAATGTGACAATAAAGTAGTAACTCAGTGTCAACAATGCCCAAAATACATGGAAATGTATCTTCGACTGGGAATTTTTTTAGACATCTAAAGGTACGTGTTAACTGTTAACTATATTAATCAATGTCAATTCTTTTAATCTTACATGAAAAATATGAATTTTGAGTACAATTTTATATGCAAAAACTATTCAGAAATTTGATTTCTTGTATACAAAATCAAGGTCTTATTAATTGTTTTGTTGTTAATTTTAAAAGAAAATTCGATAATTAGAATTATGTAACTTTATAGTTAATAAAGTAACTTTACCAAGTCCACAAAGTTTCAACATTTTGAAGATTAGGGCTTCAATAACATACATCTGGAACCACCGTGACGTAAAATGTTCCAGAACAAGCGTCCCTTTCCCCGGCAGAGAGGGGAGCACGCATGACGGAAGTGGAGAAATGGCTCGTATAAAACCGCACGCGCGGCCATTTGAATTATCTTTATTTCCTGGCTCTCGATTTCATCAAAAGCCAGAAATATTCCGCAGCCTTCTTTAAGAGTATTCTTACAGATTCCAATATTAAAAATCCGTTCCTGTAAATAACCAGTCTAGTAGAAATCCGTTTAATAATTCCTGATACTTACCTAAAAGTGAATTCATAATTTTCCAGTGTTTTGCCGTTGTGGTCACGATTTTAATTATTTTGATTTTCCAGTGACCGAGTCCGAAGCGAAGCGATCCAGTGCCCGGCGATCGTAGGTGGCCGTTGAGGTCAATTTATTCAAGCGTACCGCCGTTCGAAAACGTTGGGATTGCCAGGACATTTTTAACAGTAAAGTTAGTAGATACAGACATTTGACTTGCTTTGCTCGTTTATTTGAGTGCCCTGTAGTATGTTTTCCCTGTGCAGACATATTTATTACTCATTCTCCGGTGTTTGAATCGTAGAACAGCAATAAATAATTCTGTATAAAGGCTATTATTTTTTGGAGGGCTAGCATTTTAAACAATTCAAAGCGATCCACAGATTCTGTCGCAGAGTATTTTGTGCAAACCTGTGGGGAAAAATTAAATCCCTTTCTTCTTAGAAAGACTGGAGAATTTTAGTCAGCTAATTAGAGAGTTATCCGTGTATCCGACATTGTCAATATAAAAGCCAGAATATTATAATAGTAATAAGCAAAGCGAAGCAAAGTTAAATTTATTTGTACTAAATTGCACTGTTACGAATCGCGTAGATTGAGTGACTTCCAGGAACACTGATTTATTTATAAATCACCTGTTTGAAGATTGAATAACATAAATTGTTGCAATTCATACATTCAGATTGTTTATTCTGTAAGTTACTTGCGGCGATCGAACCACTGGTGAACCTTGCCCGGAGCCGGCCGCAGTTGAGTTCATTAAAGCACATATTCTTACGCTGTAAAGGGTGCAATTCACGATCACTAATCCCGTATTCCGTTGATCCAAACACAAGGGAATTTCGTTTCCGTTGGCCATAGCAAATTATATTAATGGGAGTGTTTGTGTTGATCGCATACAGGCGTACGTGTCGGCCATTTTGGTTCACTGCAGGCAGCGTGACCTACCACGATCCGCTGGGAGCAGTTCCAGTGACCCGGAAGGACCGAATCACTGCAACTACCCCGAAACCCAGTGGCGTATCCAGGATTTGCTGGATTTGTCGCACCCAGTGGCGTACCCAGGATTTATTCGATTTGTTTATACATTAGAATTGCTTTTATTAATTTCATAAATATTCTGTACATATAGGTAAACCAGTTTAATAAAAATTTATTGTTTTTCAAGCCTACTCGTGTAATTGAATTCTGGACAACTCCAGAGCCTACCCAGGTAAACAAATTTTGAAACGTTCGCGTCTCGTATGAGCAGCGGGTCGCAACGTTACAGTGTAAGTTTGTAATAAAGTTTTGTTTCCGTTAACTATATATTTATTTTCTTATGTTACTGTCCAAGTATCCATATCTCTGGAATCTCTAAAAATTAAAAGAACACCCCTGACTCGTTCGAAATGCGAAAGGATCTATAAAGAATCTAGATACTTTGTTAAGGATCTTGGATCTTGATCTAGATCCATTTTTAGGTTTGAATCTTTGATCTGGATCTAGATCATATTTTTTAAATGTATCTGGATCTGTATCTAGATCCCTAATTAGAGGATCTTACCCAACACTGATGATCACTTCCGTGCACTTCCAGGCTTTGGGTATGTATCTTAACCTGAGCGCACTATTAATTAAGGTTGTTACTTTTACTACCGCTTTTTTGTATGTATTTGTTGATTTTGTCCAATAAAAATTATTATACGTGAGTTTACAACTTTTATTAATTATTCTTGTTATTTTTGCATATTTTGCTACATATATGGCCCAAGTACATGCATATTTTCCACATAATCTCTGCATATATATGCACATATATTTCAATTTTGTCGTGCATATTATCCGCTCTTTAGTGATGACCATAATCTTATTAGTCGAGCCACAGCCATTCAACTTGCCCCAGTTGGATCATGTGTAATATTTTCTCTGTTATTCGGGAGATTTAGGGTATGATTCCCGGCGCCCTTTCTTCTAAATCATGATTTTCGCGAATGTTTTCAAGCCGCGGAGAGATAATTTACCAGAGTGTGGTTAGTCTTTTATAAGAAATTGATTTAGCACTTTCCAATTCTTATGTTCATGTTACCGGTTAAAGACATTACAACATAAAAAACAGATACGTTTATAGTTAATATTATTAGGAACTAAAAAATTAAATATTACCCTCTACGAAATCAACAACAAGAATAGGCAACCCACTATCAGCATGCCTTAGAGGAATGTAATGTTTGAGAATTATTAACAGCATAATATACTAAATGCTTACAGATAATATATTATTTTAAGAATAAATTGTTTGTCGAGCATCTGTCTGACGAGCAATCGGCATCACACACATACAAAAATGTACACGGACCAATACTCCAATATTAACTTTTTGGGAAAAGGATGATACAACGTATATTTACCGTATTTAACGTATAAATTTTATTTATTCCTATAATTTTCTTTTTCGTTGAACGAAGCATAAGCTATCCAGCTTCCTACAAGTTAGCATTTTCCTCTCTGTTGTAGCAAGTACACTCATTTCTGCATTATATCGTTTACCTGTTTGCCTTAGGTGATACAAAGCATTGACTGTTAAATTGGTAAACTAATAATGGATAACAAAAGAATCTTTTTGTAGTAAAATATATTTTAAACTATTTTACATAAGAATAATAAAATGTTTTACAGCTATTCTCTGGACATAATAGAAACTTTGTAACCATCGATAGGGCTTACCACCAGATCCGATTTTAATTTGATATCTTCAATACATTTATAATCGGTGCCGAACCGATATTTTCTTATTACCATCGCTGTAAGTGCTTTCATGGACATCACAGCATACTTTATACCTAAAAGTTAACACACTCTAGCTGCTAATAATATACAAGCTGTAAAACTATTTTATGAAACATACAAAATACAATGCTAACCCAGTACATGCTAATACTCTTACCATTTTAGAGCAGATCTATAAGACAGAATAATGCTGAGTTTTAAAAACGGTTAGAAACAATCATTGTATTTATTATACGGGCTTTAACTGCGAAACAATACTTTTACAGCTGTTTTAAAATAGCAAGTACAAACAAGTATGTACAATGAAAAACCAAAATGACCAGAGAAGAGACAATTTTACATGGTAATACGCGTGCTTCGTGAAATGTTTCTTCACCCTGGGCCAACTAATAAATTTATGTTAACAAAATCAACTAATACAAATCGTAGTTCATCTAATGTGAATGGCGTATCTCTATAAGGGATTCTGAATTAGAAGACAAGGCGAGAGAAATCAAACGTAGACCATCCGTATGAAAGGCAGAAGCTTACCGATGTTCCTACTCTCACAGTAGAAGTTGCTGGTAATCCATTCTATGCCCCATATAATGCGGTAATATTATGTAGCTATCTCTGAATTTTGCGGACGATCAAGTAGTCATTGCTCAGGGCGGCATTGACTTGGAGTTCATGCTCCGCAGACAATATGAAGCTTAGTAAAGATTGGGAAAGAAACACATACAGCGGTGTGAAAAAATCGTGCATGACCAAAGCGAATAATTGTTTGTTGGAGTTTAACGTAATATTTTAATATACTTTCTGAAAAACGTGTACTATGTCACTAGTTTATCTGCTTACTGCGATCTTGATATTGCTACCTAGATAACTTAATCAGTTATCTATTATTCTGAAAGGTGATTAGATGATTAGCAGTTACTTAGTCCAATTAAAACATTAAAATTATATGAGAAATACCTTCTGTATTCCAACAATGCATACTCTGTATTAAATCTAGGATATTTATATGAGAGTCACATGTAATCAAAGTTACACTATATATTTGCAGAAGAAACAGATCAAATTATCGACGGAAAGCGGTTCCCATCCATAAAATCGCTAATAAAGTGAAGGGTATCAATGAACCGTCGTTCAAGTAAATTGAAGATTGAAGATAATCCGCGGACTAGCCTTGCAAAACTATCTGTTAGAGATCATGCTGTATTAAGAGCAACCAATCTGGCAAACAGGAGCCTCACTTCTACAGCATGAACCATAGAAACTACTAATGTGAGTTTCTGTACACCTACTGCGAGAAGACAAATTCTTAATTTTGGGTTTGGAGCACGCAAGGAACCACTGCTTTTCGAGAAACAGATACCGTTTGCAATAAGCATCATCACTGGACACCAGAACAGTGGCAAAATGCGCCGTTATTGATGAAGGCCCCTTTAATATCCATGCTGGTAATACGCATGTCAGAAGATTTCCTTGAAGAGGAACACTCAACGGCTGTTATGATATGGGGTGCATATCTGAAGGAGTTAGCCGACTTCTTGTCATATCTAGGCTTATATATGACACAAAATAGATTGCAGAATAAGATGTAGCCTAGTGGAAAGATATGATTAGAAAAGAGGAGCTTATTTTTTAGCATGGCAATGCACCTAGCCATACAGCAAACGTCGGTCAATATTGGTTGTAGATCAGCAAAGTCGACAGATTGGTTTAGCCAGCACAATCCCCAGACTTTAATGTCATCGAAAACTTGTGAAAGACGTAGCTAGCATCATATGAAAGAAAAAACGAACAAAAAATGGGTTTAATCGAAGCCTTCGTTTCATTGCGTCTTCAGGGAAGAACTTGGAAACCTGGTGAACTCCATGACAAGTAAAAACAGTATTAAGTTATCCTAATATTAATTAGTATGTTACCTATTATTGCAGGTTTCAACTTATGAAATTTTTAATCTAAAATATACGAATTTTTGAGTAAATGGTTTATTGGAAGCTGTTTTTCCTTAACAAGTAAAACCTTGACCAGTAAACTTTACCATGTACTGAATTTGAATATCTGTGTTTGTATGTAAATTGATTGGCTAAAAAAAGGGAAAATATGTGAATACAAATTTTTACAAATTCCTAAAGTAATGTAGGACATTTTCACAACACTGTAGATAAATCTCAGTGGTACCAGTATTGCGGTACGGTTGATAGGGTTAAATAATAAACGCTCAAAATAAAAAGGTATTAATGACAGTGTGACAGTGACAGTGTAGTTTAATGAGCCACACTCTCAAGCTGTTCCTGAAGATATTACATCAAAGAATTTTCAGGAAGTTAGAACAAGACCTTAGTGAAACCCAATTTGGTTTCAGGAAAGCAACGGGCACAAGAGAAGCCCTATTCGCATTGAATGTGTTAACTCAGAGATGTATCGATATCAATCAACCAATATGTGTTTGCTTCCTCGATTACAATAAAGCATTCGATAAAGTCCGCCATAACTACCCCATTCGACTACTTAAAGATAAAAACATACATATGAAAGATGTAAGAATAATAACTCAATTATATTTTAACCAAACTGCTAATGTAAAAGTGGATAATGAGTAATCAGAAGAAATACAGATACAAAGAGGTGTAAGGCAAGGATGTGTAGTTTCGCCTTTACTCTTTAACCTATATTTAGAAAGTAATCAAGAAAGCACTGGAAGAAATATCAATTGGGATTAAAGTTAATGGGAAATGTATAAATAGTATCAGATATACAGATGACACTATACTTATTGCAGAGTCATTAGAAGATTTACAGAGAATATTAGACCAAGTAGTCGAAAGTAGTGAAGAAAAGGGTCTGACACTAAAGACCAAATTTATGACAATCACAAAATCACAACAACGACAAGAAAATATATGCATTGGAAGGGAACAAGTGGACAAGAGACAAAAATACAAATACCTGGGAACAATTGGCAACGAAAACAATGAACACACAGAGGAAATTAGATCAAAAATCGGCCAGCCCAGGATCACATTTAATAAAATGGAAAACATATTATGCAACAGAGACCTGAGATTACAGCTGATCCTACGACTACCAAATGGATTAAAACCATGCTGGAAAGTCGAGAGATCACAGCCAAATTAGCAGGAGAAAAAACTACCATAACGGCAGCTAGAGGC
>JABXWE010056703.1:0-31322 GCA_014611495.1 Limonius californicus | reverse complement strand
AAATCATTATTATATCTAAGTATTATAAACCAATATTGAGCAGCAATAGGCGGACGTTAAATGAACAAACAAGCTCCACTGGCAACATTGCCTGCTTTCAAAAATCATAACCTCCATCAAGAAAAACTAGCATAACCCAACTTAATTAATTGATAAATTTCAATAATACCGCACATTCCCCCAGATTTCCACAGCCTGTTGGATGGCAAATCAATCGTGAATAGATTATATACTCGCATAAATATTTCATGTTAAATGTAACTGCTAATGAATTTTAGTTGGCGTTTGGAAATCACCCTTCATTGATTTTGGGAGCGGCCGTTCCTTAACGGTAAGGGACAACTGAGCGCCGCCAACTTGGCGCCGCCGACTGGGCGCCGCCGACTGGGCGCCGCCGACTGTGCGCGGCCGACTGGGCGTCGCCAACTTGGCGCCTGCCAACTGGGCACCAAGCCCACTGAACGCCGAGTCAACTGGGCGCCAGCCCAATTCGGCGCCAAGTTATACCCAGGCATAACGTAACACAAAATTTTACCATAAATGTTTACTAAATCCTCAGCAGGATATTATTGTTTTGACAAACGCTAGAAAACTTTCTGCTTACAAGAAGCAATTTACAAATTTCTAAGAATTTCGTAATGGTGCCTGATAGTACAGGCGGTTAGGTTAGGTTAGGTTAGGTCAGGTTACAAAGTTTTATTCGGGCTGTTGGCCACACTATTCGCACAATTAATTTTAAGTTAAGAATGTAAATATAAATTTGTTAATTTAATAAATAAAGTGTGTCAAAATTACACAGTGTTAATTATTACATAAAAAGAGGCAGAGAAAAAGAAATATAGCACTTAAGCAAAATAATAGAAAAAGGAGTCTGATTTATAGAATAAACCGAAAAGAAGTTAAATGTTTTTCAGAACAGCAAGTTTCAAAATTTGGATTTTATTTCCCTGGATTTTTTCCTGTGGATTTAATTTAGTACTGTTTTTCTTAGGGTGTGGATTTATTCTATTTTAATTTAAATATTAGTTTTGCGAGTTGGCGGGCGCCCAGTTGGCTTGGCGCCCAGTTGGCTTAGCGCAGAGTCGGGCGGCGTCCAGTCAGCGGCGTCCAGTCAGCGGCGTCCAGTCAGCGGCGTCCAGTCAGCGGCGTCCAGTCAGCGGCGTCCAGTCAGCGGCGCCCAGTTGTACCAGACCCGTTCCTTAAAACGTGTTTATTTTTTTGCAAAGGGTATGTCTTTTACGACTAGACCTAATTCTATGAAGAATTATCGCTTGTTTTAAATGATGCTAAACCACATCATGAAATAATCCTAACGGGAGATTTAAATGCAAGGATTAAAGGTCAAATAAATGATGAAGTTGTAGGCCAATTTGCAGAAGAAATAGAAAACGATAATGGGGAAAGACTATTAGAACTATGCAACCAATATCAACAAAAAATAACAAATACGTTTTTTAAACATAAGAACATCCACCGATATACCTGGGAGAAACCATCTTTACAGCAGAAATCAATTATTGACTATGTTATAGTACGACAGAAAACAAATTTTAAGATATATGACTGCAGAGTAAAGAGAGGAGCCAACTGCGGAACTGACCACCATTTGCTAGTAGCAACATTAGTTGTCCCATATACAACCAGACAATCAAATAAGACAATAAAAACAGTAGAAGAAAGAAAGGAAAAAATAGCAATTGAAACAAAGCGATATAAGCTATACCTACTACAACAAGAAAGCATAAAAGCACTATATGAAAGAAGATTAAGGGCAGAACTTAGAAGTATAGAGGGAACTGACGATATTGAAGAACAATATAGTAGAATCAAAGCCGCTATACATAAAATAGCTAATGAAGCTTTGGGTGAATATGAAAAAGGAAATGACAACAAACTACCTGTTTGGCTAACAGAAGAAATAAAACAATTAATAGAAGAAAAGAAACGCCTGTACAAAATCTATTTAACTATTAAGTCTATTGAAACATACCAGGACTATAAAGGGAAAAATAGGGAATTAAGAAATAAGATAAATGCAGAAAAGAATCTACAATGGGAACAACGATGCAATCAGATAGACAATCTTATTGGTGGTGCACAATCAACAGAAGTATGGCGTACTGTTAAAAGCATGAAAACGAATATCAAAGATAAATCAACCCCCTTAATAAATCTCACAAAATGGAGAGAACACTACGAATCGTTGTTAATTGAAACACGGGAAGAGTTTATAGACTATACTAGTGGAAATGGTAATGATATTGCGAATAGGGAACTACAAATAATCACTTTAGAGGAATTAAGAAAGAATATTAAAGAAATGAAAAGTGGAAGATCCCCAGGACCTGGAAATATATCAATCGAGCTGATTAAAGGTGGTGGACTGGATTTAGAAGAAAGACTACAAAATTTAATGAATAAATGCCTGGAACAACAGAAAACTCCTTTAGAATGGAAAATATCATATATTACATCATTATATAAAAAAGGCGATAGAAAAAACCCTGATAATTATAGAGGGCTAAGTGTTAATAGTACCTTAAATAGATTATATGCAAAAATCTTACAGAAACGACTACGACAAGATGTAGGACATAGGATAGGGGAAGACCAAAGTGGTTTTACGCCTGGTCGCTCATGTGTGGATAACCTAAGTACCATACAACAACTTTTGGAAAAAAAGATAGGGAGAGGAGATGAAGTGCACATGGCATTTATTGACCTACAAAAAGCGTATGATAATGTCCCCAGAAGTAAATTATGGAGTGCCCTACAGTTAATAGAAACCCATCCACAGTTAATAAAAATCATACAAGAGCTGTATAGAAATAACATCGCATACATCAAACAAGGAGGTCAACTATCAGAGGCAATTCACACTACTAAAGGACTTAGACAAGGTTGTAGCATATCACCACTATTATTTAATATTTATGTGGAAATAGCATTGAGAAACTGGAAACGAAATTGCGGGGGAATGGGTATACCTATTAATGAACATATTTTATTTACATTAAATTTTGCTGACGACCAGGTAATATTCGCGCAGGACGCATATGACTTAGAATTTATGCTTAAGAGACTGTATAATGAATACATAAAGTGGGGTTTACAAATTAGCCTGAAGAAAACGGAATACCTTGTGGTAAACTCCGAAGCGAAATTTGATGTGCTCCTGAACGATGAAACTCATATAAAACAGGTAAATGAATTTAAATATCTGGGAGCAATAATAAATAACAACGGATTAGGTGCAAGAGAAATACAGCAAAGAATACAGAATGCTAGAAAAATCATTGGTGCTTTAAATTCGGTATGGTGGGAAAAAGGAATTACTAAGAAAAATAAGAAAAGAATAGGAAAAGTTATGGTCGAAACTGTTTTGTGCTATGGAAGTGAAATATGGACGATGAGACAAGAAGAAAAGAGAAAAGTGACAGCGGTAGAAATGGATTATCTACGAAGAAGTGCAAGAGTTTCTAGAAGAGAGAGAATAACTAATGAAGAAATAAGAAACCGCATGTCAGCTCCCGAAACTATAGTAGAAAGAATAGAAAAGAGAAGTTTGAAATGGTTCGGACACCTTTTAAGGATGGAGGATTGTCGATGGCCCAAGCGTGTATTTTGCTGGGTACCACCAGGAAAAAGAAAAAAAGGGCGACCCAGGAAATCTTGGAATGAAGATGTAAGAACAGCGATGAGAGAAAGAAACCTGGAAGAAGATATGGTATATGACCGAGAGGCATGGCGACGGGGAGTGGGAAGACAGCGACTTGCTGTATAATTATGTATATTGTATAATGAATACATTGTAATATTGTATGTACATAACTAATCCCAAAATATATATACCTAATTTATAAGGTCTACGATCAGAAAATAAACATTAACTTTTATAGACAATGAATGGCATTGTAAGACACTACCTACTCGGTAGTTGAATTTTATATTTCCATATTTAAAACCATTCCTTTTCAGCGTTTCCTTTCAGCTATTTATTTCAGGTCTTTCATTAACAATATGACTTTGAATTAGTTGATCTCAAGTCTGTAGCGCGGTTTATTACTGTGCTAAAGGTTTGGTTTAGTTTAACCCATAACATTTCTAAATTATTACTTTTTTTTTTGTTGAATACCCTCATGAGTGACATTCTATACATAGACGTGTTAGTGGGTTCTCACGATCCAGTACCCGTTTTTGGCCCATAAAAGCAGAATTAAGTTGTTATGAGATTATTCTTGATCTTAACGTCAAGAAACACAGTTTTTTTTACAGGTTTCCTCAACCCTTCACCTGCCAGCGCTTTGAGGTATCTCAGCTGCAGCGTCAAATTTCCTTAACCTTTCACTTGCTAGCGCTTTGAGGTATCTCAGCAGCTTACGCCTTCTCTTGACGATTACGCTTTGAGGTATCTCAGCTGCAGCGTTTAGTTCCATTAACCATTCACCTGCCCAGCGCTTTGAGGTATCTCAGCAGCTTTCGGGCCTCCCTTGATGATTGCGCTTCGAGGTATCTCAGCTGCAGCTTCAAGTTCCTTAATCATTCACCTTTCACCTTCAGAAAACCACTCCGCACACAGGCCTATAACTTCATCGTTATTATTTTGTTTTACTGAGCAAATAGTTAAATTTCCAAAGAAAATCGTTTTACTTGAGATCGCATCGCGCTACCCTGGCTAAGATTTCCTGCAGTTTCCTAGCCTGAACAGGTGAATACATGGGGTAGTTAAATTGCACTGTCTGCAGTTGATATTTACGTTAATAAAAGTATTGAACCTCTCTGGTGTTTTATTTCACGCATTTAGCTCAACTACTCTAGATCCGAACCCAAGGCGATCACGACGAATAACAGGTAAAAACAACACAAGGGTCCGTAACGTTACACTACTAGGCTATTGTCTTAACGAAAATTTGGTGTCGTAAGCGGGTAATCAACATATTTATAACCTTAGTTGCGCGTAATAATTAATTGTTTTGCTTTGTTTTTTGTACATTTTCAATTAAATATCAGGTGATGTAAAATTCGATTTCTTTCCGTTGTCAACTAATTCTTCATGTTAAACTTATATTGATCTCATAAACTCTGTAGATAACTATTGTCTTTATTATACTTCTTGTATTATTCAACATCTTCTTATGTCTTTCTCTTCTTACAAATATTGATAGAAATATCCCAAGTTCGAGTAGTAAAATAATGTTTTAAAAACATGAATGTGTTGCCTGTTAGTTAGATATAAATTCATTATAGAAAATATTATTTCCTTAGATGCATTTGAAGCTGGTAAGTAGCGACATCTTACATGGTTGACCAGCAGTTATTTCAACGTTTTCCTATTTTTTAAGTTCACTCTGGTGTAAAATCGCTCTAAAATAGTACTGTATCATAAACATTCAAATTGCGTTTCTTTGTTATTATAAAACAAGATTGGACGTAAAAAAACTTTTGGACGGGGTGTTACTGTTCTTAATCCGTGTAAATTTAAAGTCGACTGTTACATAACTTAATGGTAGAGTCTGATGGTCCGTTATGTTTCCAGTACCTAAACGGGATAGTGCACTTTCTCAAACAGCAAGCGATACCAGAAGATGTTAATGATCTTACTGACATCTGCACAAATTTTATATGATCTTCGGCTTAAGTTTTGGAAGAGAGGGGGAGTGAGGCGAGAGATAAGAAAGGAGGAAGATATATATTTATTAAATATATTATTGTCTCACGAAACACATCCTCAGTTTCACATTTAATTTAATTTATTTTTATTAATTTTGAAGAGGAATATAAATGTTATGTTTCTTTAATCCGATTTACTTACATAGTCTATCAATAATATACAATGCGTTTTACAACTCAATTTCTATTGCTTAAAAGCATATACATATGATCCATTTGAAATCGATGTTTACACGTTTACAAGTTTAAATACAAACACAAGAGAGTTGCAAGCAGGTATTAAAACATTAAAAAATATGTTGCTAATAAAAATGTCCGTTATACATTTAATTGCAAAAAACATGCAAATATTTTTTTTTGATTGCATTTAGGCATCTCTTGGTTTCCAATCTAGATTAGAATTTTACGAGAAATAAAGATTTATGGACAGAAGTGGCATACGGATTTCAATTGATCAAGCTTCATAAAGCCTTGTCCAAACCAAAATGCAGCGGGGCAGCGATGCGCAGCTGGTTTTTACCATGGTAGAAGTAGCTTCTACCATGGTTTTGACGACAAACTGTGCAAATTCGAGCCAGGCAGTGCGACTTCGTACACCAACAAAGATTCGCTTAGTGCCGGTCCATTAAAGGCAAAGATTCATTCTTGCGCGTTCTCTTTGGGCGGTATTCTAGAAAACTTTGCGTGGGTATTACTGTACGAATTAAGTGTTTTATAATTTAAGTAAAAATGAATATTGCATGGAACCATCAGCAAATTCAAAAGCTAATTGATTTATATAAACAAAAAACTGGTGGGATTCTAAGGACAATAATATCACATAAAATATGCTTCATTCTCCAAATGTACCTGATCGCGCGGCAGTTGGAACATCGGTGATCAACACATTCTTGCTTTAAATATTTAGTACCGTTCTGCGTTGCTGTGCGCTGTTCTAATCCGCGCGGCTTAGAGCGACGTGGTGCAGCGCGGTTGGTATGGACAAGGCTTTACAGGTACTGAAAATTTCTATCTTTATTGTAAAATTACTCTATATTTTTGTTAGGATGGTTTGCACGCTGATAACAGATAACTGAAATTTTAAGGCAACCTGATAGTACAATTTCTTTTATTTATTAATATGCAACATCCGCTTAGTTGAGCCGAGTCTCAACCCTTTATAATTGTAACTAGTATGAAACTACACTCATGTTCTTAAATATTTTAATAATAATAATTGCATAACAAGAGGGCATGTGTAATTGTAAGTTACGTTGAATAGGTACCTACATTGTGTTACTGTTGCATATTAATAAATATCATTGTTGTGTAAGTGTGCACTATTATTTATCTTAACTCCCTCATGGCTGAATTCAAATATGTAGGTTGTCAATCGTGAAACATCTTGCATTGTATATACATACAAAGCTAAAAGTGGGGTTACCTACAATTCCTTGAGTACGATTAATTAACCACTATTCTCCGCTTACCTTTCGCCGAGAATAATTCGCTATCAGCACGATTCTCCGTAACGATTCTTGACGGTATTATTCGTCGCCAGTGTACGGAACGAACTCCTTTATTTTCCAAACAAAGTTAATTTTAGAATGTCTGTCCAAAAGTATGTATGTATGTGTGTAGGTGGTCGTCAATGTTTACACAGGGCCAGATCCGATTTTCATGAAATTTACGCGAATCAACCAATTTAAATTCCCGTTAATTCCATGATGGATACCCTCCAACTTTAAAGAAATCATTTAATTTTCTTGATCCATTCAAAGGTGCCATTCGTACCATGTCGAATCGTATTTTAAAGAATTGTGCACGAAAGCGCATCGCTCCCTTTATGGCGTGTTGTACCGTTTCGATAGTTGTGTACATAACGTAGCTGTAGAGAATTGAATTTTCTACTAATAGTTGTGTTTATGACAAAAATTCAGTTTTATGGAATCTCTAACATCTACATACATATCTTAATTGTTTTTAAATGGTATACCGCTCAGAAAATTGTACAGTATGTACTATAAATGCAAGCTGTCATTTACATTTATTTTGGGGTGGTTCACTGCATCCTTGTTAGAATTGGGATCGACGCACTTGTTCTTAAAGCGAACTGCTACATATTCTAACGACTTGAATTCAGCCGTAAATGTCATTATATAAACAAAGAAGGTGAAAACCATAATCCACTCTGAAATAGCTGCTGCTTAATGTTCGTAATACCCGCCATGGTCTTCAGTCCAATAGGTAATACTGTTTCCTTAAATAGTAATATAAAACTGTATTTAATTAAAAAAAAAACGCCGCAGGTGGCAAGAGACGAGAACAAGATACATAAAAACGTTGCTGCAATTATCCTTATTATCAAAGTATTTGGAGCAATCCAATAGTTTTAGTTTTTGTTATAAATGTATCTGAAGGCGAATGTAATTCTGGTCTGAAATAGAAGAATAGTCACATTCAATAATTAGTTGTAATTTAGATGAGTTTTATACTGACTTGCATAAGTATATATAGTGATCCAAGGCCAAATGCCATGAAAGCTCCTATAACTTGTATACTACTAGTACAGCAGTTTCTTGGAAATTTCCTACTACAGTAAGACTGCAAGCTACACCTCCACATGCAGAAGCTAATATATTCCATATTTTGCTGATAGGAAGATTATGATAATTAAGATGATTTTATTTCGAAATTGATTTGGTGATAGCGAATGTATACTATTATTCCAACTGATAATAAATATCATAAAATAATAATCTAGTTTAATTTGGATTTAACGTTAGAGAACATATTCAAAGATGCCGACTATTAATTGCCGAGAAGTATTCGCCGATATACGAAATCAACAGCCCTCTCAAAGAAGTTGCTTTTAGAAGGTATGTGTGTGAATATGCGTATGTATTATGTACCCGGTGGCATTCTTGAGGCAGCCGATTCCATTTTTAAAATTGGCACATCGAATGACTAGCCGGCAAATCGTAGATTTCCTCATTTTAATATAGTAGAAGTGAGCATACTTAACACAGCGCCAATGGTCAGCATCTGCGCGAATATACAACTTGCTGGAGGAACTGACCCTGTATCACACATAAACGGAAAATGTGGATAAACGTGTCCACCCTCTACTGATAGAAAGAATCTGAAAGAGTTTAATAATTTACATACAATTATATGCCTCTATAAGGCTTAATCTTAATAGTGTACAGGGCGTAGCATATTTACAAATAGATGATAAGCAAACTGAATGTACGAATAGGGATATAAGTAGATAACAGAGTACAGCAAAGCCGATTAAAAGTAGAAAAATGGTTATAACTACATCTAATATGGATTTATTTTGTCTATGTCTAGATTTTAATGAGTTAAAGTGCTATGAGATGATAAACAAACGTATACTTAGACGTATGTATTTGTTTACTATCCCACGACACTTCTCCAAATTTGGGAGGTCACGGAATGCTTGAATTTAATTTTACATATCTGTGCACGGTTAGTTGGTAGTTTAAAGCTATTAATTTTTTTAATAGAAATTTGCCGAAAATACTGCGGGATATTATAAACATTTAATATCGTAATTTATTGTCACCTGATTTTATTTAGCAATTAATTAACATTAGCTACATATTTAGCAGCCATTTCCTAAAACTATGAGTAGTAGTAGATCAAAATAGATTAACACGACTATAGATGAACCGTGTCCTCGTAATTTTAAATGCTTACCTATGGGTAAAATATTAGAACGCAAAAATTAATAGAGAAGTCAATGTACGGAGATATCTGCTCATGAATAAATTATATCTAATTTATTTGGCTGTTTTCAAATGTCTGCAACGGAAAAAATTAGCTGCGTTTTCATTAATATGGATCAACACTTTATAATCAAGCTCTACAATAACCTCGTTTGTAGATTGTTGACAAACAGCTGCGGTTATTTTTAGTGAAACTTCTTTTACAATGTTACATACCTTTAAAATATCTGTAAGGAGCATGACGTCATGGGTTTTGATAAAACATGCATATAAAAGCTGGAAGCACATTTTTAACACTATTTATATAATATCAGGGTTCTGTTAACGGCATCTGGAAAAAGAACATTGATCCACAGTTTATTGATTATTACAAGCTGGCTGTACGATCTTTCCGGAAAACAAAATCATAAACTAAGTAGTTTCATCAGTGTGTATATCTTCTTCATTTAACCGACGTATTTCTTACCGTCAGTGCTCCCCGTGGGTAAAAGGGCGCCCGTATATATACGTTGACAATGTTCGGCTTCCCTTGAAGTGGATGTATACCAATTGTCAGCTTGATCCGCCATTTTGTCTTTGAAATATACCCAAAGTTAAAAATACTTTTTTCCTCAGTGCGCCATAACTTCTTGAGGAAGCATTTTTGTCTAAGGTACCATCCAAACTGCACCAGAAGCCCTAGATTAGATCTGTCGGAAATCGATATTCTTATTCATAAATGGAACTTAGTGCACGACACAAACGCAATCATTTACATTTTTACATATCTCATGATGGACGGAATCGTATCAGCACAAGCAATTTAAAATCTATAACTCCACTTATTTATTAGCAGTACTGTAACATTGCTCTACATATCAATTTGTAAAAAATCATATTAACTAAACTTTAATAGTGACTATAAAAGTGTCAGTTTAAATTCGATATTCGTTGAATGTCAATTTTCTTGCATGAAATAGATTTAAATTCGTTGGTAAAAGTTGCTATATAAATAAATACAAAAAAGACAAGTATCCATTCTGTAAAACTCCCTGCTAAACGAAGTTGGAAGCCTCCATCTTCTTCCGTCCACCAAACAATTGATTCTCCTAAAGGTAAGATAGAAATAGAACAAGTTCCGCAGTTTTACATTTTTATTTTCTTTTTTACCTGTGAATTTTTCCATCGCCATAGACGCACATATGATATGGGAAAAAAAAAGAGGTATCATGCAAAGTGCTAAGAACGCTCTCACGTAGAACATCTTAATACCTATTCCATAATTTGCAGTTCCGTTCCCTATTGTCAGGTAATTAAAGGAAATCCGGGTCTAAAAACATCAATGTAATTGCAAATAATGTTTACAAAATAGAGAAAACACTATATTCCCAACTATCTTCCTCTCTTTTCTAGTCACAAGTGCCTACGACGACCCGAACCTGGCGAAAACATAGATTCGGCAATATTATCTTTCCAGGTACTTTTTTAGTATTTAAATTATAGTTTAATCAACTAAATTTCAGTTGTAATCCAATCTGACACTTTTTATAGGGGAATCTCTATTTTCTCATGTTATTACGCCGTGTTTGTGTGGCCGATAGACACCTGGTATGCAGATGACTATGTATCCCTTTCGTATTAAAAGAGTAAGTAAATAAAATTGTATACATCAGGGGTCTCCAAACTTTTTAGCCTAAGGGCCACACTGACTCCTCCTAAGTCCCAAGGGCAAGACCTAGCTAGCTCATCATACCAACATTACGCGCAAATTTTCGTACTGGGACTAGCCGACGAGTGAGATATTTACGGCGCAGGGCGCGGGGGTGCACTCCGCTCCGTTCGCAATTTCGGTTGGTACTTACGGGTAAGTGTCAAAGACATTTCATTGCGGCGGAGATAGCCAATGCGCGTGCTGTGCTTTACGTATTGTTATGACTATTTACGACCGTGCTAAATGTATAGTAGTGACATCTTACGGAGAGTAGAGAAGTTAAGTGCAGGACGTGGCAAAGCTAAGTAGTACAGCACCATTTCGTGGGGAGTTGCGGAATTACCCAAAAACGTCAATTATGCTTGGTTAGTCGAAGTATACAACGCCATCTTGTAGCGAGTAGCAGAGCTAGAGCATATTCTGGAAAAGTTCTGCTGCGTGATCGCTTGTCTGGAAGAGTCGAATACTTTTGAGACTTTTCGAATACATTATACGCACCGAGGACGCGTAGTACAAATATGGCAGACAACCGGGAGTTGGGCAGTTCCAAAGTTTGAAATTGGAGTGACAAGTGCGTTCTGAAAAGCGAAATATAGTGCGATTAGTGGGTTTTGTGACTATAGTTTATTAGTGAAAATACAGTGTGTTTAATTGTGAATGTTTAATTTAATTAGTATCTTACAGATAAATCCAGTGCATTTTGTTTACATCAGAACAATTGCTCTTAATTGTATTAATTGGCATTATTTTGATTTGAAGTTACGTCCCTTTTGTGTAAATTTGTATAAATATGGAAAAGAAACGAAAGATAGATAGTGAGTGCAAAACATTTAAAGAGCAATGGGGATATCAATATATATGATCGAGTCAAGTAATAAGGCAATGTGTATAATTTGTAATGAAACAATATCAGTCCTCAAAGAATACAATATAAAACGTCATTATGAGACTAAACATTCTCAGAATTACTCCAAATTTACAGGAAGCCTACGGTTAGAAAAATATTAATCTTTGAAACGCGGGTTCAAATCTCAACAATTGTGGTTTAAGAAAGTAAAATGCTAAATAAGAAGCAGCAACTCGTGCTAGTTTCCGCGTGGCTCATTCTATAGCGAAACATGGGAAACCATTTCCTGACGGCGAATTAACTAAGGATTGCATGATTGCATCAGCAGAAAAAATGTGTCCAGAAAAAGCTAATTTATTTAAAAACACCAGTTTGTCAGCAAACACTGTGGCTCGAAGAGTAGATTATATCGCAGAAAATATATTAATTATTAATTGTTTGACAGAAATCGACACTTAGGGTGGTTTTCTTTGGCCTTGGCTGAGTGATTTCAGATGTTTCAGATGTTTCAGATACTGCTCAGGTGTTACTTTTTATTCGAGAGATAGATAAAAATTATGAATTGTATGAAGAGGTTCTTGACGTTCACAGCATTCACGGCACGACCACTGGAGAAGATATTTTTGAAGGAGTTGAAAATGCAGTTCAGAAAAACAATCTTCTTTGGAGAAACTTGAAGTGTATGACTACTGATGGTGGCAGAAACATATGTGGAAAAATTAAAGGTCTCATTGCTCTCGTGTCAAAAGCCGTAGAAAATGACGGTGGTCATTCATCAACAGTCTTTGTGCGGAAAATGCTTGGGTATGTCAGACATTTTAAAGCCATGACCGGCTTTAAAATGTCTGACAGCTGTCAATTATATCAGATCACATGCGCTCAATCATCGTCAATTCCACGAGTTTATTGAAGAGATTGGAGAAAATGACTTACCATATTATGCTGCAGTATGCTGGTTTAGCTGCGTAAAACTTCTAAAGCAAATTTTTGAGCTCCTAGCAATAATCGAAATTTTCTTGAATGCAAGAAATCGTCCTCTGGCTGAGATACAAAACGAGTCGTTATGGAAGTTATCATTTTATACAGCTCTAACTAAACATATGAATGACCTTAATTTAAAATTACAAGGAGAAAACCAGCTTCTGCCTGATTTATACACTCATAATAAGTCCTTCCGACATAAATTGTTTTGTTTCAATCTCAATTGCACAAAAAATGTTTCACGTATTTTAATACATGCCAAACTTTCAGTTAGCAAACTGAGACTCCATTTCCGGTAGATTTCGCAATTGAAGCTTTGGGTGCTTTAAAAATAAATGTTGAGTCTCGTTTTTCAGATTTTGATGCAATTGTAAACGATATCAAAATTATGCAAAATCTTGTAACGCCGATATAGAAACCCTTGCCCCCGAACTTCAAATGGAAATGATTGATTTGCAGTGTCGCGATATAAAATACTAATAATAAATAAAAATATTTAAAGTCATCATTGCTGGAATTTTATAAGAGTCTTTTACTCACAGTTTTATCAGTTGCATAAATTTGCTCTTGTCTTTTTTCCGCTTTCGGCACTACTTATCTGCGTGAAAAAACATTCTCCAAAACGAAATATACAAAAATATTTATAGATCCAAATGATGCTGATAATTTCCACTAGGAAACTTGATCCACAACTGCAAACAATTGTCAGTAGAAAGTTACAGCTACTTAAATCTCATTAAACATGATTATAACGTTTAATTTCATTATGTGAAATACCTATGTATGTCACTTATTGCAAGTTTTTAGGATAAATCTCATATCATTAATTACAGTTAAAATGTTCAATTTCATTCTGTATGTCAGTTATTGGGTTTCTTAACTGCTGGTTAATAAAAACATCTGATTATTATTTTGTATGATTTACTTACTTTTTTAAATTTTACAATGTAATCAAAATAAACCATGGCGGGCCGGATACCGGGCATGTCAGGCCCGCTGCCGCGGGCCGTTGTTGGTCCGCGGGCCGCAGTTTGGAGACCCCTGGTATACATCATTATGATATCTACCTACCTGTACTAAAAAGTACAAAGTTCCAATTCCAAACGCCAATATAGCTCCTATAAAATGTACTTCTCCTACTGAAGTTTCTTGAAAATTCGCAACTAAGCTTACTCCAAAGCAGGCAAAAATACCCAAAATAATAGCTGCAGTATTCCACACTTCTCTTAAATTAATATCACGAGAGTTCATAGCTAAACTTACTTCGCGGTATCTTAGGAACATGGTAATAGCCACTAAAAACAGTTTAAAAGATCTCTTAGTAAATTTGAAGACTCCCAAGAGAATTCACTTTTGAAAGTGATTCCATTTCGATGTTAAGTGGTTTTGATTGTAGTGGATATTAATGTTTTTGCAGATCACGGAAAATCTTTCAAAATCAAATATAAATGTTGCTGGAATTCGAATATCACAAATGTGATACACTCTGGGAATGGTCACGAATTTAAAGGTCTAAAACTGCATTTTTTCAACCAAAGCTTTTAGATATCATCATAACATAATATACAATAATAATTTCTATTTTATCTGTAAATGTATTCTTTTCATTCCTACATCATAGCGCTCATTCTCTCTATCACTTTTTAAAATTATGTGTCGGAGCATTGTGCTGTAGGGAATATACCATGATTATTTTATAGAAAGATTTTTATACTGGAGTTGATGCATTATAATATAATGATGGAAGACCAACGTACATTTAACAGCGAACATGATCATGGACATACAATGCCCACAAGAAGCGAATGTTAAAAATAAACATAAACAGTGAAGAATATTTTTGCAGTGTAATTATATTATTTAAAATAATCGTAAGTCTTTTAAAAAGTTATATTCCACAGACTAGTACACTAACAGAAATCATAAATTTACTTCATTTACTTTATATGTCAAATGATTTTTGTGTATATAAATTTTGGTGACGCGTCGCAATCATTTGTTGTAGAGCCAAGCAAGCAACAGCATTAGTTGATCCTTCTGTAAAATCAGTAATATCCGTTTCCTACGGTGTATTCTCCCTGGGGCGTACATCACCTATGCAAAGCTCTTAGTAGGACTTCGTCACTTTCTATTAGTCTACGGTTAATGTATCCTCAAGCAAACCTATTTACGAGTGTTGCGCAGTAAGTATGGGCACATTTTCTGCTTCCCAACTGAAGGGGTAACTACACTGATTGCATTATGTAATGTAGGCAAACATATCCATAAATTCCACTTACGAGGTTTAGTCATTTAATTTTCGGATTGACGCCGAAGCATTGTAGCCACGTAAATATCCAAAAGTAAACCAACATACAATAGCTGGCAGTTTTACCAATAGAGGGCGGTCAAGCGAAGATCAAACAGCCATTAGCTGCGTGGGACGCTAGCGGCTACATCTGGTATTTGTCAGTTGTTATGAAACAACAAGTGAATATTACGTTTTGCTGTAAATTAGGGAAAATTTCAATAGAGAGGGTGATGCACGTAGAATGGTTTAACTTTAAACGTTTCAAAGATAGACGTGAGGGTGTTCAAAATTGAACTAGAATTGGGAGTCCGTCAATCTCTTGAAATGCAATTTCGGTCGCAAGAATTCATGAAATTGTTGCAAAAGAACGCCGAACGAATCTCCAAATGAGTTGAAAATCAATAAGGAGACGATTCGAAAATTTTACATGATTATTCGGAGAAGAGAAAGATGTGTGGATTGTATAGATGAGCAAAAACAGAGAAGAGCTGCATTGCGCACAGTCTTCGTTCAGACAATGCCAATTTTCTTAACTACATTAATATTGGTGATAAGTCATGGGCATTTCAGTACGATCGTGAGACGAAACAGCAGAACATGCAGTGGATTGAAAAATCATCACCATGGTCCTAAAAGCGTTGTTTGCAAAAATCTAGATTCTAAACTATTCGGATTACTATTTTCGGTAAACAAAGTGTGATCTATAACGAATTTGTGCCTGAAGGACAAACAGGAAATGATGTAGAGATTATATCAGCGAATTATAGATTGAGATTATTTTTTTATTAAACAATTATTCTTGAGATCATCTGCCCCCCCCTAAAGTGAAAGCTTTTCTAAAAAAATTCTAGAGAAGATGGCGCTGAAAATTATTATGTCATTTCATTTTTTCGTCATGCTTCGAAAATGATAAATGCAATTAGTAGGAGGCTGTTGCTAGTGAAGACCAAGTATTTTACAAGTTTTTGTCGCAATATGTCTAGCAACTGGGTAGTTGCGGGGTGGGTATGTCCTGTTAAAATGTACAGTAGATATATCGGGCGCAGCGCCGATTACGTAATAGTTGTTTGTCCTGAATATTTAAAAAATGGACCTACATCCGTTTGATATGATGCAGCGAAGTTTGGTGTGAAAGTTTACTGACTTTTTGTGGCGTGTGAACGGAGCAGTTGTCGTTCATTTTCACGCAGAAGCCATACAGAATTGAAACCAAAAATTCAATCCTAGAACGAAGAGCTTTTGGACTTCTGAAAATGTTAATTTTTTTAACACGTTATTAGAATCCCCATGTCTTCTACAAGTGTCTACGCACCGCATTAAAACCTTTTGCTCAAAATATAATTGAGAAGTTCGTTACGGAGCGAATAAGATCATCAAAGACAGAAAGGCTGATGTAGAGAAACGAACATAAAGTTTTTGCTTAAATTGTGATAGTATTTTCGCATGTTCTCTTACTGTTTCACTTACCCTTGTAATTGCATACTTACATAGCATTGCTCCAATGTTAAGAAACAACCCAAATATACAACTTTCTGGAGGTAGAGCTCCTGTGTCACTTATGTATGGAAACCATGGATAAACATTACCATCTAATACTGACACTAAATATCTGTAATTGCAGGAAGGCATTTCTTGAACTAAACTGTGTAATCGGTACGATATGTAACAGATAGTGTATTTTATAAAACTATAAAACTAATTTTATGTCACTTTTCCTTGTTGTGAGTAAAATTTGATATTATTATTATAATCGAAACTGAAAATTTAAACTGACTACCTCACCAATGAAATAATCAAGTAAATTAATTTTAGTTTAATGGTTGTATTTGGTTAAAGTTGGAGGGCGTTTTAGACGCCATAAAAATACAGTAAACTCTCGACTATCCGATTTGCGGATCAAAATTCGTATTATTCGTGTTTTCCAGTTATCCGTGCACATATATCCGGTTATTACGGATAATCGAGAGTTTACTATAGTTAAAAATACTGCTAGCTAGTGTACGCGGAAATATTATGGATATTTTGAATGAAATTATGCACAGTCTTTTACGTAAGATAATGAGCCTAGATATATGTTTTCATGCAGCACTGTGTACACTTCAAGGCTCACCGATATTACAATTTAAAGATTGATAATAAAATTGATAAATTTCTGCACAAAATGTATAATTCCGAAATTTAATGTTTTTGGGAAGTTTTTATTTTAATTTTAATTTTTTTTAACGTAATTTTTTTCTATCGCCTTTTGTTTCTGCGTTGTGACGACATAATTAATTTTTTCAAATTACAACACCGTTTTTCGTCATACTTTGATAGACCTCCTCACCAGTTACCGGTGCTATACAAAAATTAGTACCCCACATAATATTTTTGAGAAAAATAAACTTAAAGTTAAAAAGATTCAAAATGGTATTGACCAGCATGTGTGACAAAAGATGGTAAAAGCGAGCATGCATTTGCTTGAACTTCTAACTTCTCTTTATTCTATTCTTTCGTTGAATAATTTTATTTTACAATTTCAATTTATATATCAGGTGATATCCAACTAGAACTCTACCGCCGGAAAAATATTGATAGGCTTTGAAACTTTTTAGGAAACTAGAGTAAATTTGTTAATTTCAGAAGATGTAGGCCCCGAGCGATTAAGAACATGAAAAATGAACTAGTAGTGATAGAGACAAAAAATGAGAATCCCCATACAAGTCAAAGAATTGTAAGAACACATTGTGGTATTAGCAGAACTTCCGTTAGAGGAATTCTGAAAGCAAAAGTATTTCATCCATATAACGTTGCTTTGGTGCACAAACTGCATGAAAATGGCCCTCGGAGAAACCTTCTTTTGGATTCATCGTTTTCAAATTGTGTTTTAATTAGCATTGAAGTAAAATTGTCAAACATGTATGTTGTTTCACTTTTAAGGGGAGATAACTTAGCTGACTCACGCTGTATTACGAGTCATAAGTAAGTATATATTCTCTCGTCGTTGTTATACATTGGCTTTAATTAGTATGATATTTAATTATACACAATTACCAACATTTTGACAAACATTTGTCAGAAGGAAGTTGCTTATGATTTCTATTATATAAAATATTCAAATTACAATTAATGCGAAGTATGAATTGTAAAATGGGTTGCTTAAAAACATATACACGGTTGTTGATTATTCAATACACATTCCTTAATTTCGTTAAAGTTGAAATAATTAAAAATTCAGAAACTGTTGTTAAATTACTTCAACCGTCTACGACAGAATGTTATCTCTTGAAAAAGAAAAGGGCAGTGGTTTGAACATTACCTTTTTTTTTAATGGAACACCGTGTATTTTTATGAATATTATAAAAGTTTATTTAATTTTTAATACGCAGCGGTTTATATTTATTTATATTTTCATTTAGGCAACAAATAATGCCATAATAGTAAGATAAAGAAATTACGAAAATAGGTTTTGGAAATGCAACACTCAATACAAAACGGAAACATTACATTTTTTGCCCCAAACAAAAAATCCAAGATTAAAAAGTCAGGTGATCTCAGAAGCCATAAATAAGGCTCATTATTTCCAATCCATTTATTACCAAATATTTGTTACAAATTGTGCATGCAATGGCGCGACGTCATACTGGAACCACATTTGGTTATAGAGAGCCAAAGGTAGATCGTCTGTTAAACAACTGACAATTATTTTGTTATTGTGCAATAAATTTACTATTTCCGTTTTTGATTAAAAATAACATTTCCAAGCCCTATTTAGGTATTTTCTTTTTTTTTTTAGTATTACCATACTATATTAAGAATTTAATAAGCTTTCCAAATATGCAATAAAGTACGGGGTGTTTAATTTGAAAAATCATATCGCCGTTATTTTGTTTTGCAAATGATAACATTCTGCCGTAGACGGTTGGAAAGAGAACATAAAGTTATTTACGAAGAATTTTAGAATTAGTTGGATTCTCACGAAATTAATGAGTGTGTAATAAAAAATCAATCACCCTGTATGTAGACTCATTATCTTATGTGAATAACCTTGAGTATTTTGTATTTTTTCTTGAAAGCTTTGTGAAACAGTTTTTTATTTATTATTGCACATGTTATTTGTGATTATCTACAAGGGCGTACCCAGCGAGGGCAGGGGGAGCAGCTGCCCTAAAAAGAAAATTTGTGACAAGCGATGCAAACGAGGTACCGGAAATTAGAAATACTATTGCCAGTATAAAGGTTACAATAAACTTTTTCAGGGAATTTACTTCTCGTAGGAATTGCGCTCCCAATCTATCACGAATCTGTGAAACGAGAAGGTCCGAGAAACACATATCAATTCGAAATTTTTTTAAAAATTTCCTGAAGCTGAAGCACAGAGGGAAATTATGCCACAAGAAAATCTGCATACCAGTTGCATTCAGCGGTTACGAAACCATTGTTCATCGTTACCGTAATTACAATAGCAAAATACTCGGCAGTGATGGAACCAGTAGTTAACGCCTTGCAAGCAAAGACCATGGATTTGATCGCGGTGGGACAATATATTACAGGAATCCTTGACGTATTCAAAAAGACCGTAAGGAAGCAGATCGAATCACTGACGAATTACTTAAAAAAGCACAAGACATTGTAATGATAATGAATACAGGCGACGTTCACTAATTCTACCATATCTTGATTCCTTTACGTCATCATTAAATATTCGATTTTCCCAAGACAATATCTCAGCTTTTGCGTTAACAAAACTACATCCTTTATACATGACCAAAACTAGTATTACAGACTTACACAGAACGTAGAATTGTTTAAAAATTTGTATGAGTTGGATGATCTCACCGGGGCACTGCACCTTTGGTATGGATGAAGATGAATTTACCTGAAGACAAATTACGGGATACAGGAGTCGTTGACCTGATTAACGATACCGCCATGAGAAAAGTACTCTCAATTTTGAGCACTATTCCATGCACTACGGCGACTGTAGAACGATCCTTCAGTACGCTTCGAAGAGTGAAGACCTCGCTTATGAGCACCATGGGAGAGGAAGGGCTGACTAGATTATGCCTGATGAGCGCGCATCGGAATTTTGTGGAAGAAGAAGAAGAAGAAAACCGTGACATGATGGAAAAGAAAGTTATAGAAAAATTTTGCGACAAATCTGAGAAGATTATTTATAACATAAAAATTCAGCTCAGTAGTACAGTGTAGACAGTATATAAAGTGGTAGCATTAGTATGTTTAGTGATTAATAAAAACAGTTTTTCATTAGTTTTGAGTTTTATTTTGTAAGAAATCGTGCTTCACTGCCTCCCCTCTTCCTCGAAACTAATATGACTAATCACCCTCTAGTTCAAATCCTGGGTACGCTCTTGATTACCTAATAAACATGTAACAACAATCAACAGTATGGAAATGTAATGTAAACTATTTATAGTATGCTAGTTTTCATTACACCTTGTGTAGTGTTGATAAGGAACATGGAAACGCTCATAGAACTAGTATCTAAATTGTATCTAACAGTAGAAATGTGTTTTCGGTACTACAATTATTTAAAAACAGGTATAACTGATAGAATTAATCAGTAAGTTGTTTTCGTCGGTAACGATAAGATTATATCTGTCAAGGTGTCATTGTGCGTTTGACTTTGTTTTCCTGCATAACGACGTGAGTGAAAGGACTCTAGTTCTGAAGAAGATAATTCCTATTGAGACTACTGATTTCAATTTCTGTTCATAAAGAAAATTTTTCTTAATATTGTATTGTTAAAGTCTGGGAGTTGGTTCAGTTTGCCGAGTTACATTACACAATAAACACCGCGTTTTTAGATATTTTTTACTATAGATAATTAGAATACGAGCTATTTTTAATTAAATTGCTTTAAAATTAGCAACACAGGCATCTCTATATATTAGATATCCGCCCTTCTCAAATAAATGATGAAGAGTGAAGGCAGTGACGTAGGTAAAAGAGAAACCAGTCCGTTTCGTCTTTGGATTGTTAACGAACCATTATACTAAATTTATTTAATTGTGCCCGATTTAACCTTGACTGTACGTATTTGTTTAGTTTTCATGAAAGTTGCTGTAAAATTAAATTCTATTAAATGAGATACTTACGAAACGATGAAGGTAAAAATAAACCACCCGCACGTGACTCCTGGGCAATAATAAATTTTAAAATAACTGAAGACGTTCATGGTTAGTTCCATACACTACTTTCACGCAACAATGTTCCTTTCAAACTGAAGCACGCAACTGGAATACACACTTATCACAGTATTGTTACGAGATTTAATCCAGTTTTTATAGATGACACAATTGAATTGTCGAATAAAAATTGTCTGCAATAACTATAATTCATTAATACGCTTTGGTAGATAGGATATGATAAAGGATCCAGGCACAAAGCGATAGTACACAATAGATGTTTGTTAAGCGCAAATCGTTTAAATATAAATAACATAAACTTGCTACAAATGCCCTTATGCGTTAGCGGCAATTAACTTGAAATATTAATAGAATTATGGATCTCCTCAATACTTCGCTCTTGGCGTTCTTCAATGTTAATGGATTTGTCCCGACTTTCGGCGTTTTTGTATTTGTTTGTAAATGTCCCCTTTTCAAAAAATGAATGTTGGAAATACTCCAGTGAGATAGAATTCATGTAGTGACAGTTTTTGTACATATAAATGTAGGACCTTCTAGGTTTGCGGTGTTTGAATGTAGAAAGTTTCAACGTTAATGCATAAATAATAAATATAGAACCAATATTTTAAATGACTATTTGCAGTTAATTTTTGCTTAAGTGCAGGATTAATTATTGTGGGGATTATTAAGCTAGGGCACAGGGTTTTAACATATGGCTTACAAAAAGGTGAATATTATGACCTTGAACATGTTTAATTACATAACTGCTATCTCTAATGATTGACAGTTAAAGCGAAATAAATTAGAAGACTTCCGATTTGGAAACCTTGGTCTAGCGCGTGGCCAGCTAGATTCTTACTATTAGGATATTGCCTTAACGAACAGTTTGTGTTGTAAGCAGGTAATCAACGTATAGATAATCTTAGTTGCGTGTAATAATTAATTGCTTTGTTTTGTTTCTTGTATATTTTCAATAAAATATCAGGTGATGTAAAAAATTATTTCTTTCTGTTGTCAACTAATTCTTCATATTAAACTTATATTGGTTTTGGTCTTGTCTTTATTATACCTTTTGTATTTTTTGCAATATCTTGTTATGTCTTCCCCTTCTTGCAAATATTGATAGAAATGTCCAAAGTTCAAGTAGTAAAATACTGTGTAATAGTTAAAAACATGAATGTGCCACCTGTTAGTTACCTAATAATTAATTAAAGAACATATGCATTTGAAGTTAAAAAGTAAAGACATCGTAGATGTTTTACCAGCAGTTATTTCACCGTTTTCCTGTTTTTTTAGTTTACTCTGGTGTAAAATCTCTCTAAAATGGTACTGTATTACAAACATTCAAATTGCGTTTCTTTGTTATTATAAAAAAAGGTTGGACGTAAAATAAACTTTTGGACGGGGAATTATTGTTCTTACTCCGTGTAAATTTAGAGTCGATTGTTACATAATCAAATGGTGGCACCTGTTGGTTCTTTATGTTTTCAGAACCTAAACAGGATAGTGCACCCTCTCAAACAGCAAGTGATACCAGGAGATGTTGATGATCTTACTAATATCTGCACAAGTTTTATATGATCATCGGTTTAAGTTTTGGAGGAGTCGAGGAGTGAGGCGGAGGATAAGAAAAGGGAAAGATATATATATATATATATACATATATATTCATTTATTAATTATACTATCGTCTCATAAAACACATCTTCAGTTTGACAACTTATTTAATTTATTTTTATTAATTTTTAATAGGAATATAAATGTTTTGTTTATTTAATCCGATTTACTTACTTAGTCTATCAATAATATACAATGCGTTTCACGACTCCATGTCTATTGCTTAAAAGCATATACATATGATCCATTTGAAATCCATGTTTACACATTTACACGTTTAAATACAAACATAAGAGAGTTGAAAGCAGATATTGGAACATTAAAAAATATCTTGCTAATAAAAATTTCCGTTATCTAATTAATTGCAAAAAACATGCAAATACTTTTTTCTTTGATTGCATTTGGGCATTTCTTGGTTTCAATTCTAGCTTAGAATTTTACGAATAATAGAGTTTTATGGACAGAAGTGACATAAGGATTTCAATTGATAACCATCATAGAGCCTTGTCCAAACCAAAATGCAGCACGAATGGCGCGGGGCAACGCTGCGCAGCTGGTTTTGACGACAAACTGTACAGATTCGAGGCAGGCAGTGCGACTTCGTACACCAACAAAGATCCGCTCAGTGCCGGTACATTAAAGGAAAAGATTCATTGTTGCGCGTTCTCTTTGAACGGTATTCAAGAAAACTTTGCGTGTAAATTACTGTAGGAATTAAGTGTTCTATAATTTAAATAAAAATTAATATTGCATGGAAACATCAACTTCTTGAAAAGCTTATTGATTTATATAAGCAAAAAAATGTTGGGATTCTAAGGACAATAATGTCACATAAAATATATAAAATATGTTTCACTCCCCAGATTTACCTGAGCGCGCGGCAGTTGGAAAGTCAGTCATTGACACATTCTTGTTTTAAATATCTAGTATCGTTCTGTGTTGCTTGCTGTGCACTGTTCTACGCCGCGCGGTTTAGAGCGACGTGGTGCAGCGCGGTTGGTATGGACAAGGCTTTACATGTACCGAAAATTCCTATCTTTATTTTAAAATGACCCTGTATTTTTGATAGGATGGTTGCGATGCACACTGATAACAGATAACTGAAATTTTAAGGCAACCCGATAGTACAATTTCTATTATTTATTAATATGTAAAATCTGCTTATTTGAGCCGAGTCTTAACCGCTTATAAGTATAACTAGTAAGAAATTACACTCATGTTCTTGATATTTTAATGATAAGCATTGTATAACAAGAGGGCATGTGTGATTGTAAGTTACGCTGAATACCTACATTGTGTTACTGTTACATATTAATAAACAACATTGTTGTGTAAGTGTACACTATTATTTATCTTAACTCCCTCGTGGCTGATTCAAATATGTAGGTGAATCATGAAACATCTTGCACTGTATACAAAGCTAACAGTGGCGTTACGTACAATTCTTTCTGTACTATTTATTGACCACTATTCGCCGTTTACCTTTTCGGAGAATAATTGGCTATCAGCACGATTCCCCGTGATGATTCGTGACGGTACTATTCGTCGCTAGCGTACGGAACGAACTCCTTTATTTTCTAAACAAAGTTAATTTTAGAATGTCTGTCCAAAAGTATGTGTGTATGTATGTACGTGGTCGTCTATATTTACGCAGCGGCAGATCTGATTTTATGAAATATACGGGAATCAACCAATTTAAATCCGATTTAAAAACAGTTCCCCATTATTCCATAACGGATAACCTCCAAGTTTAAAGAAATTATTTAGTTTTCTTATTCCATGCAACGGTGACATTCGTACCATGTCGAATCGTATTTTAAAGAATCGTGCATGAAAGCGCATCGCCCCCTTTATGGCGTGTCGTACCATTTCGATAGTTGTGTACTCGTACATAACGTAGCTATAGAGAATTGAATTTTCTACTAATAGTTGTTTTTATGACAAAAATTCAGTTTCATGGAATCTCTAACATCTACATGCATATCTTAATTGTTTTTAAATAGTATACAGCTCAATATTTTACAGTACTATAAATACGAACTGTCATTTAAATTCATTTTGGGGTGGTTAACTGCATCCTTGTTAGAATTCGGATCGACGCACTTGTTCTTAAAGCGAACTGCTACATATTCTAACGACTTGAATTCAGGCGTAAAAGTCATTATATAAACGAAGAAGGTGAAAACCATAATCCACTCTGAAATTGCTGCTGCTAAATGTTCGTAATAACCGCCATGGTCTTCCGTCCAATAGATAATACTGTTTCCTTAAAAAGTAATATAAAACTGTAATTAATTTACTAATAGTGACTATAACATTAAAACACATGTGAATTTTTACTTCTGATTTGACTTAAAGTTATATAAAGTAAAATTTCTACCTGTAAATTGTAAAAAGGCTGCAACACCGCAAATTGCAACAGACGAGAAAAAGATACAAAAAAAAGTTGCTGCGATGATCCTTATTATCAAAGTATTTGGGCCAATCCAATAGTTTTCGTTTTTGTTATAGATGTATCTGAACGCGAATGTAATTCTGGTCTGAAATAGTAGAATAGTCACAATCAATAATTAGTTGTAATTTATATGAGTGTTATACTGACTTGCATAAGTATATATAGTGATCCAAGTCCAAATGCCATGAAAGCTCCTATAACGTGTACTACTAGTACAGCAGTTTCTTGGAAATTTCCTACTACAGTAAGACCGACGCAAGCTACACCTCCACATGCAGAAGCTAATATATTCCATATTTTGCTGATAGGAAGATTATCTGATTTTATTGCGAAATTGATTTGGTGATAGCGAATGTATACTATTATTCCAACTGAAAATAAATATCATAAAATAATAATCCAGTTTAATTTGGATTTAACGTTAGAGAAAATATACACAGATGTGCTATTCTGGGGGTTGAGTACACTTTGCCGGCCATTAATCGCTGAGAAGTATTCGCCGATATATCCCACAGACGTTGCTAAGATATGTATGTGAATATGCGTATGTATTATGTACTCGAAGGTATTCCCGAAACAGCCCATTCGATTTTTAATTGTATTCTGTTGGTAAAGCTTTAAGAATATAAATTCGTTTTTAAAAAGCGAGAGCTATTCCATAATACTGGCAAATCGAATGGCTCATGAAAAGGGCTAGCCGGCAAATCGTACCTTTCCTCATTTTGATATAGCAGATGTGAACGTACTTAACACAGCACCAATGTTGAGCATCTGCCCGAATATACAACTTTCTGGAGGAATTGACCCTGTATCACTCACAAATGGAAAATACGGATAAACGTGCCCACTCTCTACTGATAGAAAGTATCTGAAAGAGTTTAATAGTTTAAATATGATTATGTGCTTCCATAAGGCTTAATTTTAATATTATTTTTACATATTTACAAATATATTATAAGCAAACTGAATGCAAGAATAGGGATATAAGTAGATAACAGAATACAATAGAGCAGATTAAAAAGTAGAAGAATGGTTGTAACTACAACTAATGTGGATTTATTTGATCTATGTCGTATAGTTTAATTAGTTAAAGTGCCATGGGATGATAAACAAACATATACTTAAACGTATATGTTTATTTATCCTCCCATGACACTTCCTAAAATTTGAGAGGTCACAGGATGGTTGAATTTATTTGTACATATCTGTGGGCGGTTAGTTGGTAGTTTAAAGTTTTTGTAATGCAAACTTATGCAAAATACTGGAGGATACTATAAACATTTAATATCGTAATTTATTATCACATTTTATTTACCAGTTAATTTACATCAGCTACATATGTAGCAGTCATTTTCTAAAGCCACGATTAGTAGATGATCAAAATAGATTAAGTCTGTTTTAGATGAACCGTGTCCTTGTAATTTTAAAGGCTTATGGGTAAAATATTAGAAGGCTAAAAGTCAACGTACGCAGATATCTGCTCATGAATTATTTATAACTAATTTATTTGAAAAAACTGCATAAAATATGTATATTATTTGATTATGTTTGACCAAATATAATGAATAAACAATTCCTGGATTGTTCGAAGTAGAAGATGCACATATTCATTAAAAGATAATGTTTGTTTCTTAAAATCAAAAATCCTAAGACGAATGTTGTTCTCCATATTTGTAAATTTACTTTTATATATGATTTTCAATTGCTTTACTTGGAGATTAATATGCAGAATTTAAAATCATTAAAACCTGCCATTGACGTATTGTTTTATAAAAGTATTAAAATGACGTTATTGCATGCAAATAAGTGGTTCACAATGAATAAACCTAGCTATTGGAACGTCCGTTGGAAATGGCAATAGCTTAGCTTCTTGCGTTCTTAATAAAAGAAAGTTAAGTAATTTTTAGTATTTAAGTATAAAAGCTTCGATTATTTATTTTGTTCAATCAAAGTTACTACAGACAGTTATTTTTCTTTGTTAAGTAAAGGGACTGCTCGAATACATAAACAAGGGCATGTCTGCAAAATTCATAGGTTTATTTGTCTTTAGCAAAATACTGATAATTAAAAACTACATTCGAAACTCTTGTATAATATTTTCAATGTGGTTTAGATATTTTGAAGTATTGAATTCACTCCATATCTAGTGTCTACGAATATACACCATCCATTTTTCGAGTTTATTAAATAATCGAATATAATTTTCAGAAAATCATATATTATTATATTAATTATTATTATAACTAATTAACTACTAGGTAGTGCTGTATAATGTGACACAAATAACGATTAAGGCGGATTCAGGCTCGTACGCAGAACGTCGATGTCGCAGAAGTACGTGAAAAGCGGTTGTTGCATATTTACTTCTTGTGCGCAGTAGTGACTGTATTTAAACATCGGTTTTTGCTCCTGCGTAGTTTAACGCCTATTTAATCCTTTGTTGCCTGACTGTTGAAATAGATAAAAAAAATTATTTCTTTTTGTGGTTTTAGCTTTATTTGGACTTAAATAAGTGTCACAATTTTTTTTTTTATTTTTCAATATTTTATTTTCCAAAAGTGGTACTTTGAGGTACCGTCAGGTTCTGAAACCAATGGAACAGTTAGGAAGTACATTCATTTAGATGCAAGAGTAAACAAACTTTATTTATAATTATAGTACAAAAAACAAATATGAAGTATATTTTATATACTAAAAGAAATTCAATTTACATCCACAGCATGAAATTCCGCAAAGCAGTTCTTTTTTTCATTGCAACAAAGGTGAATATTACACAAGGTGCAAATAGAATATGGCTTGGATTGTATTTGTTTTTTGCTACATACTTCACAACTTCCCCTTTTCTCTGAAAATTTGATCCAATGTGAACCTCTATTAGCTAATCTAACATCTGTTGGTATTGAATAAGATGTTCCTCTTCTCTTCCTCTGGTGCAGTTCGAATAGGTTCGTTGGAACGTCTTTTTGAAGTCTTACATTGTTTCTGAGCTATAAGGCCTCTAGCAATTCCTCTGCGAAAATCTATCAGTGGAATTTTGTGATTTAGATCTCAGTAAATCACATATACGTTAACAAAGGTCATATCAATTAGACCCCAGACCCCAGAACAATCGGTGCCACCATTTCTTGGACTTTCTGTCCAGGCCATACACAGATCTGAGACGGTCTGGAATCTGGATGGCCCACTCCTCTCATGTATGTGTTGTAGTCTTTTATAACAGTTGGAGCTGGAATGTTAGTTTTTGTTCCATCATTTTGTGTGCGGAGAACTGTTACCTCTTCATTGTCATGGTAATTGATCGCTATATGCACAATTCTGTTGTCTTTCCACTTCCATAAACCAATGTTCATATTGGAAAAGCGGTAATCATATTCTCCGCGTTTGAGAGATTTATCGGAAATGAAATTAGTTGGAAAACCTTTCTTGTTGGATCTTATTGTTCCACAGGCAAGAGTTTTCTCTGTTTTCAGTTTCTCCAATAAATTGAACGATGTAAAATAGTTATCAAAACAAATGATTCTGTCTTTTCTCCATTCTGGTTCTGTTAGTTGTAACACCACCCTCTCGCCAAGGCCAAAATTTTCATATTTCTTTTCTATTGTCGCATTTTTTCCTTGGTAAATTGCAAATTTTAGGATGTAACCCTTCTGATCAGACAAACACCATATCTTGTACCCTCTCTTTATTGGTTTATGTTAATTACCTGCAACTCGTCGATGACCAACTCTGCCATTTTTGCGAAGATATTTTTGTACTATACAAAACGCACACACAACTACGTCGAAAGTTGAACTTCTACGTACTTCTGCGTCCGAGTGCCGCTGTGCATTTCCAAGTAAATTTACAACTAGCCGCGTCACGACGACGCGCGCACGAGCGAGAACAGTCGCATTTCAATGTACTTCTCTAAACTTTCTACAGCAACGACTTTCTGCGACATCGACGTTCTGCGTACGAGCCTGAATCCGCCTTTATCTGGTATTTGGCACATCAAAATGTATTCTGAAGTCAGCTACTAAGCAATTTTTTAAAAAGTCAGTTGCAGCAAGCCTAGAAAAAAAGCTATTCCGTCTGCAGTCAGCTGTAATGAGCTTTGAATGACATTTACCTGTATGTCAAACTATATGACAGTTCAGGTAGTTAAAAATTTTGGCCCAACAAAATGTGAAAATGAACAAGTATTTAGTTGCAACTGATTTGTAATTTATTAAGGTAAGTAAATTTCAGGTTTTCCGTCAAGATTTCTTTCTTTATGTTACAATTTTTATATTGTCAGATTCTAAAGCTTAATATAGACGGGACAATCCCTAGGCTACTGCAATTGACTTTTTAAAAAATCACTTTGTATGTTAAGAATGATTTTTGACAGTTAAAGTTCATCTTCGTGAATGGGACTTTAAAGATTGAAAACACAGATTTCATAAACTGCATTGTACAGTATGAGCCAAACACACGTCTTTTTAGTAACTTTATTTCTATGATATTATATTTTTGGTATGGCCATTCAGTATGATTCAAAACCTATAGGAAAGAGTGAAAGGTAGCTAGAGGGGACCAAAGTAAAGCTTTTTCTTGATAACTTGTGACCAAAACCCAACAATAAGAAAGTTACTGCAAGTTAAAAGTTAATACAATGAATGAGCATTTCTTAGAAACTTTAGTAGGAACTGTTTTAAATTTAAATTGGATATATTTGAAAGTTAATGCAACAAGTATTTAGCTACGAAATTGATAAAAATTAAAAAACGTAAACGTTATGGTTATTAATAGTTATGATGCTCAAAAATTGATATCCACTTATTAAGAGCCGCTGATTATTTAATAAAACTAGAAAACCAAATGATATACAACAGAAAAAAAAAACAAAATTTACTTAAATGTCAGTACATTTAAACGTCAGAATTAAAACAGTTTATTGTTAAGTAATTAGTTTGGATATAATGGCTAATTACAGTAACGAGGAATGCATAGACATGATTATTGTTTCTGCAGCAGCTGAAGAAAGCGCTGCACCTGAAAGGCGTACGTATTTAGAACGATTTCGAAATCGAAAATATTTTTCTTCGGGTGGTCCAACGCGGAAGGAAAATTGGAAATTTATAACCTAAGAAAGGCCCTGGTGGTGTTAGACCACATAGACACGGGGCGAATGTGGAAGAAGAAATTTTAGAAATAGTATATGCTGATCCAGCTGCAAGTAGACGCGTAATTCTCATTAATTTGAAGTTTCCCAGGCCTCAGTTAGGCGCACATTGGGTATACATGGTTTGCATCCTTATCATCTGCAAAAGGTGCTAGGACTCACTTCTAGTGAGTATCTTTTCCACAGCATCTTTGCAGGTGGCTTCTAAATCGTACTAATAGAGACCTAGGATTTCCAGTAAAAGTGTTGGTGATAGATGAATGCTGTTTTACCAGGGCTGGTATTATCAACTTTCACAATTACCACATATGAGCTGATGAACAATCAAACGCGATCCGCTAGAGTTCCTTTCAGCAGCGTTTTAGTGTTAAGCTATGGGTTGGGATTGTGAACAACACCTTAATAGGGCCTTTCGAATTACCAGTAAGCCTTAATGGTAATTCCTACTTGCAGTTTAATACAAGAAGTTTTGTTTTTGCTTTGGCTGTGCGACGTAGCATGTGGTTCATGTATGACGGTTTGTTACGGGCCAATTCTCGCTACGAGAATTATGGGACAGAGAAAATCGCACGTTGGCGTGCTAAGAAATTTTCGGTACAGCCAAACGCGCTTTTCTTGGACCCGCAAACAAAAAAAAGATGGTAAAGGCCAGCGGCTTGCTCAGAGGAGTAGGGAGGGTTCGTAAAATTGCTTATAGAGAAAATAATGCTTAGAGTTGTGTACAGGATGCGTCGAAATAAGTGGGCGCCACCTTCCAAAATCCAGCTGGT
>JABXWE010056702.1:0-10093 GCA_014611495.1 Limonius californicus | reverse complement strand
CTCTAGGATCGGACGCAGAATTAAAAGACCTTTCAAATTAGGTGTCACTCGACCCCCCATTCTATTTAAAATAAAAATTCAAAATGGCGCCCAGCCGCCATTTTAAATGATAGAAAATTTAATCGTGGGCTAAAAAGTAATATTTAATTTCCCATTAAAGCACACCAAATTTTGTGGTAAAATATCAAGTCGTTCAAAAATTAGTTGGGGGGGGGGTTACTTTATAGACACAGGGTATATATGCGGCTCCAAAATCTTTTTAGTGCTTAGAGCCTCTAAAGGTCTTAACCCAGCTTTGCCTGTTAGATATTAGTATGGCAAAAAATGTAAATTTCTTGGTTTTACTTTATATATGCATAGCTAGGAAAACAACAGCTAAAAGAAAATCATACGGATTATCTCATATTAATTTATAAACTGATTGAGAGATCGAGTCATATATTTTAGTTGTTTCCCATGCTCCACCAGGTAGCAATACCCTCAATTAAGAACCCGTGCCTACAAATGACTGTTGATTACATTGCTGGTTGATCACACGTAAAAAAAGTGAAAGAAACCAAAACAAAAATAATACTTATGTTAATAATAGGAATACAACAGACTTGATAGGAATGTACTATTTCAACGATAAAAAAAGATCAAAGGTCAGATCACAAATTGTTCGCGTACTATTAGTCACCGTGCCACAAATTTTAAAGAATTTTTAAAGGAATAATCAACGAAAAACCTAACAATTTTCACGTCATCAGACGGGGACTATGTAACCCATCAGTTTGATAATCTAATTCCGGACTGTGTGATGTGCCGGGGTCTCCCCAATCATACAACCCCGGCGAATTTGCAAGTCTATGGGTGAGTCGGTGAGCTATCGAAAACCCTCCGCTCCCTTCCAGTTGCGTAAGAACTATAATCACTTGTCTATGTAATGGTGGAACCGAATCCACAGTTTTTAGAGTGCCACGGGTCGACACTACATTGTAGCTTTCTTGACAATCACATTTTACATGAATCCACTTGTTTTCATGGCGGTTTTCTACCATAACCACCAGACCAGCCCAGCCCTTCGTTAGGTAATACGCAGTCATACCTTCCCGACCCTCGTGGCGCTGCCCTCGTGCCAAGGTGAGGGAGATGATGGCGTCTGCTAGTATTTGTGAAGGTGGGCTCACTTGTTCTGCCAGTAGTTTCTTGGAACTGTGAATTGCTAAAACGTATCTGAAAATACAAAAGTTTTGTAGTCATGATGTTTTCTCATATGGACTTTTTATATACAGGGTTGCTGTTAAAGATGGAACCAAAGCTCTTTTTCTAAAAGGGCTTTAGATATAGATTTGAAAATTGGAAGATTGAAACTTGAAATTATTTTGCATATTTTAAATTAAGAAATTTATTTTACACTTGCAGTTTTTGAGCGTGGCCGCCATCTTGAAATTTTCTTAATAACAACGTGGGCTGTGTGACACATCATTAGAGAGATTACTTTTTTTTTCTTTCTAACGATCTCAAACATGTATGGGGTTACATGAGATGGCATGGTTCCTAGATTTAAAGTACAATAAATTAGCCAGTTAAGCATACAGAAAACCTTTTCCTAATTTTTCTACATTATTTTCTCATTTCACCCCCATACACGTTTGAGGGGGTTAGAAAGAGAAAAAAATCAATACATTGTAATCTTAAAAAAAATACGTAATAATTTCCCAAAAAGGCTGGGGTGGTTCAGTGGTAAAACAGCCAGGCTTTGGACGTAATAGTACAAATGCTTCCCGGGTGGGATCACTCCAAGGGTCGCAAATTTTTCTAATTCCCTGGGTGGTCGGTACAAAGTCCCGGTTTCTATTTGCCATTGGGGAACAAATGAATGGCACTCGTCGTATTACGGTCGCATTAGAGAAGTAACAAAACCTTAAACAAAAACATCCACACAGCAGGTAACTACAGCACGATTTCGCACCAACACAGTAACCCGCAGAGTGGGGGCCTGTTGTGCATAACACAAACTAGCTTAGCTTTGCCTCACACCACCTCGATACTGTGCAAGCGGTACAAACGAAGATCACGATTATGAAAATGAAATGAAATGAAAATTTTCCTATTCTCAAACGATTTCAGCATTAAAGCCTTTGTTCCATCTTTAACAGTAACTCAGCATGCTATTTAATACATAACCAATTTATTGTTAAACTTAGGCAAGTGCCATAAGCATATGCAACCACTTTGAATGTGGCCAAGCGTAACTGCTTATCAAGCAGGGTTGCCTTCACCTGTTGGCAACAAATATCAGCGGATCTAACTGAGACTAACCAAATATGGTAACAGCTACACTGCCTTAGACCACAGATTCAATTTTCAAACTTATATCTGAAACCATTTTAGCAAGATAGCTTTGGTTCCATCTTAAACAGTGATTCAATTTTCAAATCTATATCTGAAATCATTTTAGCAAGCGTAACTACTTGTCAAGCAGTGCTGCCTTCACCTGTTGACAACAAATATCAACGAATCTAGCCGAGATTAACTAAATATGGTAACAGCTACACTGCCTTAGACCGCAGATTCAATTTTCAAACCTATACGTGAAACCATTTTAGCAAGAGAGCATTGGTTCCATCTTCAACAGTGGCTCTGTATGCTTTTAACATAACGCTCATGAAACGTGAAATGAGTTTATTCTTTATTTTGTAATTTTTTGCAAGAAATAGAAACATCGTAATGATAAATTAAAAACAAAAAGTAATAAAAAACCTTATTAATTGGCAACAGCACCTCCGAGAAGAAAGTGGTCATTTAGAGAAATAGAAACAAAAATAATTAGGCAAAGATTTCTTTTACAAAGCTGAAATGGATAAAGCTTTTAATTTTGATATTAAAACGTATAGTTGTTGAGTGCAAAATTCGTAACAAAGTTGCTAGATAGTTATGTAAAACAAAAAAAAAACTGTATATGCTCCACTTGTATCTGCTTATCGTAGTCTACAATTAATTAAGTAGGTTTAAGTATTACAGAATGGGGCTACATGAATAATCATAAAATGCAACCAATATATTCATATTGGTTACCTACATAAAAAATTACGTGTAACTGTAACCACTGAATCATTTCTTATACTATAAATGTAAATTTTTATATGTAAAATAAAGCTAATGTTCTTCCACTGTACATTTCTGACTTTTATTGATGATAAAATTATCTAATGAAGTGTATTTACTAAGAGAAAAATAAAAATAATTCCCTTAACTTAGACAGCTACTTTATGTCTACTTAATTGTTAATACTAATAAGAAATATACCTTGGATATGCATCAACATCTTCAAGTCCAGTATGCCAGTGATTGAATGCTAACGGAACTAAAATATATTCGGCTGGCTCCAACATTTTGTTACACCCCACAAATCCTCTAACTTGTCTTTTACTATGTTCTACGAGACTGCCAATGTTCGGAGCATTACTCCTGGCTTTGAAAAGCACCACACAAAGGTCTAGCTGAGATCGCTGGGATTTTTCTGATTTTCGTTGGCCTTCCTAAAAATTTAACCAAATAAGTGTGTTAAATTAAATTTACAATAACATTCTTTAAGTGTGTGGAAGTATGTCACCTGTCTCAACACAGCTGATACAAAAACTACATGTAATTACCAAAACGAAGAAGAATCTCAAAACAGGAAGAGACTAAAGAGAGCAGAACCGTTAGAAAAAGTTGGTTTGAGTATTGTGAGTTAAATATGCTAACAAAACGTGAAACAAGGAAAGATTTAAGGAAAGCAAGGAAGAGTTCCACTAGAAAAATGAGCAGTGGATTACACACTTACAAAGGACGATGCAGCAGAAACACCAAGAAAAGATATAATCAATATCATTTTTTTAACAGTACGAAAGTACCTCAATTGCCTCAATGCAGGTGATGATACAAGAACTATATGTAACTACAAAAATTGGAAAATACTGAGAGACCAACAAGAAGATAAGAACCATAATGAAAAGAAGGTTTAAACACTTACAAACAAAGGAGGATGTAGAAATAAGACAAATGAAAGATGTAATTAATCAAAACAGCTACTCAATATTACAAACAATTACATAGAAGAAAACTACCTGATGTGCCAAAGCCTACTTTGCTTAATTTCTTTTCCTTACTATTATGATATTCGTTGTGTAAATGAAATAATAAAAACAGTATCATATTAATAATTTCATAAGGTTTCCATACATACAAAACAATACAGGGTGTTCCATTAGAACAAAGTATTTTGTTTTCCACCTGACAACATTTTGTCATAGCCGGTTGGAAAGAGCGCATCAAGTTATTTAAGATTAGTTTTTGAATTTTTAAATTAGTTGAATTGTGACAAAATTAGCAAGTGTTTAATGAAAAATCAACCACACTGTAGAAAGTTTTTGCATAAAAAATTATAGTAAAGATGGAAAAATAAAACCAATATATAAGGAATAAGCTTTAAGAGGTGTGAAAGAAGGAATTCTCCGAAAATCTATTTACACCTACAAAAAATAAATTTCCGGAATTTGGACTGGGGAAAGAAGAGGTTACGAATAGGAGCACAAATACTAAATAATTAACGTTTTGCAGATGACAGTGCTATTTGCAGAAAGTAATAATGCAAACTTAGGACTACTAACCAAGAGAGGGTAACGCAAACGTAAATGGAAAAGTCAGTTATAAGTATAAGATACAGATAATCAAGACAAACATAAGAACAATAGACATAATTGAAAAATACAGGATTGTGAAGTGGAGTTGAGCTGGACACATAAGTCTTTAAAAATGAGACAGACAACAACGATGACCGACTATCTGCGTCCCTAGGGGCAGGAAAGGCAACTAATAACAGCAGAAGATGGAAGATTGATGGGGAGGCATTTGTCCAAAACTGGGATCTGTTAGCTGACAGTAATAATGAAAATATGTACTTCTATATAAAAGGAAAGCTAAACAATTACCTGAAACAAAGTGAAATCAACTTCTGTTGGTTCTAGAACAGTCAGTAAAATACATGATAAATGTTGCTGGGAGGCTAATGGCGGTAAAATTCCAGACAGTCTGATTTCATTCCAGCCACTTCTGGCTTTACAGATATCTATGCAGTCAAAGTATTTCAAAACATCATTAAAAGAAATCCAAAACGTCCCATCTTGTGCACCATCAGGCATTAAGTCGTTTCGTAACTGAGGTGTCCATTTGTCAGAATCATCAGACCAATCTCCTGTCCATACATAATGACCTTGAAACATATATTTTTTAAATAAATAAAGAACAAGCATTAGAAACAATTGGTTACCCCATGGATTTCTCAATTGCAGTAGACGGTGTTCTTCAACATTTCGAACATCCAGCAATGAATAGGCATGCCTAGGACGGAGGCCTCTTCTTTGATATTCAGCTTCATCTACTTTCATGTTACCACCACCACACGATGCTCCCATCAGGAATAAAGCTTGTCGCGAAGATAACAGCCTGTGCAGAGCAACATTACTTTGAATGCAGATTTGAATAATTTCACGTTTTACTCACTGAGCCCAAATTAGATCTGTGTCAAGTTCATCTTCAGCAGGAGCGGGTATGGAGGATGGTTGAAGAGGAATGCTCTCACATGGTGCGCCAGTTAACGTTGCCAAACCTTCAATAGCTCGACCTGACACCAAAGCTTCATAACAACCATGAATTTTAGCTACAGCCTTTTCTATTAAAGGAACCCATAGCTGCTTTCGCTTTGCCTGAAGTCAAAACGTGCTTGCTTATAATGATTACAATTGAATCTGAACAGTCCTTACTTGGGAATAAAATAAATGGCCTTTTCTATCACACGGAAAAAAATCATCAACAAGGACTGTTGTCCAATGTCCGTCTTTGCACAGTCGAACTTGGTAAACACCTTGAGGACACAATTGATGCGTGACTAGAACAGCTCGAATTAAGTCTTCTCTCTCCGCTAACACAGCTAATGCACTAAGCAACCAGCAATTTCCTAGCACACCTATGAATAAATATTAGTTGGTAAAATGCAATGGGTTTAGAAATTTTTTTCACTAGCCTGTTGTTAATCTGATACCAATGATGCATTACTTTAATTAAAAAATAAATAGATGGAAGTAATTAATTTATAGGCTATTTACTTTTCACAAAGTTTTAATAATACAGCAAACTCCCGATTATCCCGTTTGCGGATTATCCGTTACCCGCTTTTTTGTGTTGCAGTATTTTTATTGGGTTGAGTTTAGTAAACATACTATAAGCTTATTGCATTTTACTTCCGTCAACAACAGAAATTGTAAGTACACTACCAATATTTTATAATTTTATATACAATACTCTATTGTTAGCAGTTCAATGTGTATAAATTATTTTTATGTGCTGTATAGTACATATGATTATGAAGATAATATTTCAGTAAAAAGTAAAAATAATATTATCCATGTTTTTCAGTTATCCAAGAACATTGATGCAGTGATTAGCAAAATTAAAACAACCTTTAACTAAAATTTATTTTCATTACAGGTGTAGTTTATAAATTATAAAACCTTAAAAAAATAGGGTGCCTGAAATTGCGGTCTCGGAAATGCTAAGCATTAGTTAAATAGGAGAAATAGATGAGATCAATTTTGTTATATTTTTGTTTTTTCTGGAACAAGGCACAGCCTACTTGTCGTAAAAAAAACTGCAATTGCTTGATTTATTCATATACATAACTTTTAAACAAGTCCTACTAAAAAAGGACCAAGAAGCATGCAGAACAGAACTAACGAACAACAATGCCCAAAAAAAAAGAGAACTAGATGGTGGAACGAAGAAAAGAAGAATAAGATTAAAGCGAAGAAAGTTACGTGGAGTAGATTCAAAAGCACAAATATAGAAGATGACAAACGAAACTACATACAAAAATGGAATGAAGCAAAAGAAGCTGTAAAACAAACGAAACGCGCAACATGGGAAGAGTTTGGAAGAAAAATTGACGATAATTACATAAAGAATCAAAAACAATTCTGGAATGTGATAAAAAAAGGCTGAAGGGCAACCGATCAAAGCCAATATGAATATTGTAAATTACAATGTAGAGGTTGAAACAACAACAAAGGAATCCTAAAAACATGGCGGTATCACTACAAAAATAAATTCCAAAACGTAAGAACAAGCCAACATCAAGAAATAAAAGCACAAAACGATGAACACAAAAATCGAAACGAAGAGAAAGAAAGTTAACATAACAGAGCATAAAAACTACCCGAAATGGTGAAAGCCCAGGAGAGGATTCTATTGCATCTGAATTACTTAAGAAAGGAAGTCAAGCAATAAAATAAATGGATAATATTTATTTTACAACGAGCATGGGAAACTGAACAAATACCATCTGAATGGGAAAGAAACATCATTGTTCCTATAAATAAAAAGGGCGAAACAACAAACTATGAAAACTATCATGTAATATGTCTATCGCCAGGCTTTGACCAGGTACCTAGAGGACAAATGTGCAGCGCACTAGAAGAACTGCAAACAAGTGAAAAGCTCATAAGAATAATTAAAAGTATAAATAAAAAAGTAGTGGGAGTAATAAGGCTTAACGGACAAAAATCTGAAAATTTTAACATGGAGAAGGGGGTCAAACAAAGGGATAGTTTAAGTGCGTTGCTCTTCATGGCTTATATGAATGGTATAATAAGAAAATCAGAAAAACAAGGCTAGGATATTATAATCTGCAGACGACATTGTAATAATAACAGGAAACAAAAGGCAACTGCAAAATAACATAAACATATGGAAAACCAACCTGGAAGAGAAGTGAATGAAAATAAATGTGGAAAAAAACAAAATATTGCACATAAGAAGAGAAGACCGAGAAGTAGGTGCACAGATCAACATAGAAGGATGTCAAATTGAATATGTAGAAAATAATGAATACCTGGGAACTATAATAAACAACGATGGACGAATAGAGGAAGAAAAAGAAATACAATGTGATAGGCAAAAAAGACCTAAGCACCAAACCAAAAATGCACCTATACAAAACAATATTCATTCCCACGTTACTCTACGGATCAGAGTCTTGGACGATGCTTGACAAGCACAGATCAAAACTAACAGCATTGGAGATGAAATAGCTGCGAACAACAAGAGCATAAGAAGCGAGCTAGACCAACAACCAGCTAAACTGGTATGGACACCCTTTATGAGTTGAGATCAGAAGGAAGAAGATGAAGAGGTAGACACCGATCCAAATGGGAAGATAACATCAAGGAGGCGGCCAGAAAAGAGGAAAAAACATCGAAAAAGTTAGAAGAATGATGAGAGATCGTAACAACTACCAGAAATGGCTAGAGGACCCAACACTGTGAGGCATAAATGCGAAATTAGAAAGAAGAAGAAGATAACTTTTATTATTAATATTAAATAAATGCTTTGCAGAGAATTATAGACTCTACAAACTATCCCTACTTCACGATTTTTCACTGTCGTATTGGGTAGTTTTGAATGCTTCATGTATGTGAAAAATAGACTATATTGTTTAGTAACTTTAAAAGAAAAGACAAAAAGTTATCTTAATTTTAGAATTTAATTTATAATTTATTGTTCACTACTAATAGTTATCAGTGATATAGTTCATATACTAATTAATACAAATTTACAATTCTATAAGTCATAACAAATGTTGTTTGGTGTTCTTGTTTACATGGGTACCTTGGATGTAAATTAAAAATGAATGTAATTGTTTATTTAACCTTGAATGTTATACAGTACGTATACATACATAACTGAACTGGGAAACACAATTCAATTCTAACAAAAATTAAGATAATTATTTGTGGTAGTATGTTTACTACTAAAAATTTTAGTACCTATAGCCTTTCCTTTTGTTTCATAACAAGCAGATTACCATTCATTTGTTATTACAAATTACAGTAATGCAGTCTTTTTTTTTCTCTCATTCATTCATACTACCGTTCCCCCCCGGAACGGCTTTTCGCATTACATCAGGAGGGTGGGGGCGTCCCTTGCACACTAAACATTCATGCAACATTCACCCTAAACTTAACCAACTGAAATGCGGTCGTCCCAGCTGAGATTCGAAACCACAGCGGAACGAGCGCAATTCAGTGTGACCTCGAGTGGCAACGCGTTGCTGCGCTAGACCACCAAGGTCCCTACAGTAATGCAGTCTAGGTAGTACTCTAGATTAAAAATATTCCAAAATTTGTGTAAATAACTATGTTAACCTATATATCATTAAAAGTGTTCAGTTTTAAATATTCATATGGGTTCCATTTGAAAAAATGTATGTTGTAACAAAGTTTCTGGGAAGCAACCGTTCCAGCATTTGATGATTAAATGTTAGGTGGCTTTTAGTTCCTGACAAAGGCGTCTGCGGCAATGCAAGTGGAGTTCTAAATTCTAAAACACTTCACCGTTGGGGTTACCTTGATTGATATCCAGCAGGTTATGCCAGTTAGTGTCAATCAGGTTAATAGACCAGAGAAATAAGAGATTAGAGGTCTTATAAGCCAGCCAGGCCAGGATAATTTGACCTTTGATTTTCATATGTTCCCGTAATTGGGAATTTCCGAACTAATTTAACAATCCGTTATAGTCGGTCAGGCCAGATTGTACGTATTTTTAAAAATAGGCATTAACAGTTTAAAGCACTCACCGTACAGTAATGTTTTATTGTGACAATATCCTACAAAATATTTAAATTCATTCACCGACGAAATTATGAATCTAAGAACTTTTCCCAGCATTTGGATTTAGCAAAACGTTCATTAACCCAGCAAGGACACGCTGCCCAGGCGGAATCAACTAAACGATACGCATGCCAAGTGACGAGTAATCTAATAACTGTGTGAACACTGAAAAGGTTCAGATTAGTGGTTTCGAGATACATTCTGTTAAACGTATTTAAACTAACTGCTAGGTTGAACCAGTGGGGAAGTATTGACCAAAATACTTGTTAGGTATACACAAATGTCGGGTTAATGGCCAAGGGGCAAAAAAGAATAGAAACTATTCGATTTTTAATCAAGCTTTCGAAATAATTTATTTCTTCATCAGGATTCTGGAATTCCAAGAACCAGTGTTAACAATTTAT
>JABXWE010056701.1:0-13522 GCA_014611495.1 Limonius californicus | reverse complement strand
ATTCTCTTTAAATTACGAAATAGTCCCGATGTTTCTCAGTTAGCGAGAATTTGTTAGTCTTGGTAAAATGTACTTCAGTATAGCTTTGTATATTGATACTTTAATCGAACCTACGATTATTCTTTTAAGTAATCGATTGTTCAAATGATCGATTAGGTATCCGTTTAAAACATTATTTATAGGTTAATTGATTTTTGATTATTGATTATATAATCGCAGAGCAGTTGGCGTACGTCATTTGTTTGTATTATAATTATTTAAATATCAAATTAAATCAATAAACACTTGCTCCTCTTCTGATATACAGTTTTTTATATTATCTTTTTTAGGATGATTTATTTTTCTCCTCTTCTTCTTCTTAATGCAGGCTTTTAGCCTGTGCTGTTTCTAAGATAGTGCTTCATTCCAAATGTTTCATTTGAAGTGGAGATCCAGCTCTGTTTCCAGTGTTTTGGTGGTCTTCCTGTATGTCGCTTGCATTGCGGATGTCTTGAATTTGGCATTGGTCACGTATCTTAATGTTGGTCTAATCTAGTTTTGCCTACGATCTGTCTTCGTATTTTCATTTATGCTGTTTGTAATTGTTGTTTCGTCTTCTGTGTGTTTGCACTGGTTTCAGCTGTATACGTTATTATTGGTCGCACTGCCATTTTGTAAATCATAATTTTACTTTCTAGTGACATGTTTGTTTTTCAAAGCTATATCCCTCAAGTATCCAGATACTCGTTGTCCTTTGTTTATTTGTGCTGTTACCTCTTTCTAAGTTTCAGTCACTACTAATTTCTATTCCCAAATATCTACATTTCATACCTTACTATATTACGGTGCCATCTATTTCTAATTTGCATCGCAGTGGTTCCTTGCTTATTGCCATACATTTAGTTCTTTGTTTCGACATTGTCATGTTATAACTAGGGGCAGTTTGTGCCATTTGGTGCAATAATCGTTGAAGGTCATTATCTGTTTCAGCAGCAAGAATCGCATCATCGGCGTAGCAAATGATGTTTATTTTTTAGTTTCCTAAATTATAGCCGGACTATAAACGGAAGAAAGATACCAACAAACACTAGCCAAAGGGATAGAGCAACTAGAAAATAGAACGGAAATAGAAGAAGAGGACATCAACAGAGAATGGGAAGACATGAGAGAAGTTATCAAAAAAACGGCTGAAGAAATTATTGGTACCAAAAAACTACCAATAAATGAACGCACACGGATGCTTCAACAAAATACGACACAAGGTAAAACAAACTTTGAAGAAGCCGAGGAACAAGCTAGAACATTGCTTAAAGGAAAAAGCGAGAACTAATAGAATAAAAACTAACAGAAATAGGAGAAAATTAAATAAGGGAAGCACATAATGAGATAAGATATTTCAAAAAAGGGTACCAGCTCAGAACAAGCATGTGTAAAAATAAAAACGGGGAAATAAAAAAGATGTAGCTGATAGATGGACGGAATATCTTAAAAATCTACTGAATACTGAAGTGGAGGAAGTAGAAAATGAACAAGAAAACGAAGATGCAGGAAGGAATACCAATGAAGAAATACCAAAACCAGAGCCTATATATGACGAAATCAGGAATACCATCCCCAAAATGAAGATGAACAAAGAACCAGGCGAAGATAACATCCCAACGGAGCCGCTAAAATCAGTGGGGCAGAAGCTAGGGGAAAAGATACTTCAGTTAAATCAAAGAATATGGAGGAATGAAACTATGCCAAAAGCATGAAATACCTACAGGAACACTATGCCCCATATATAATAAAGGAGGTAAGGCTTCAACTACAGGGGAATCTGGCTGCTCAACACAGTATACAAAATCCTATTGCACGATCTACTGGAAAGACTAAAACCTAAAAAAGGAGGAACGGCGAATAAGGGTATTTGAAAGGAAAATTCTACGAATGAGTTTTGGACCAGTTAAAGACGGAAGAGAGTGGCGAAGGAGATGCAGCAAAGAAATAAGAAGACTATACAGTGACCCAGACGTAGTCAACAATGGATAAATAATAATTGCACCCAACAACACAACCAGAGAGTATTTAATAGTGTACCAACAATAACTCGACCAAAACGGAGACCACGCACAAGATGGGCAGACAATGTGTTTCGAGTCGTCCAAAAATTAAACGTACAAAATTGGGGAAGAATTGCAAAAACAGAACAGAATGGAGGAAAATTGTTGAGTCGGTGAAGACTCTTGATGGGTGGTGAGTGGGGAGTGAGAGAGTGAGAGAGAGAGAGAGAAATTATAGCCGAGCAACGTTTTTACGTTTTTTATTATTTTTTCCATTATTAAGTTAAACAATCTAGGACTTAAAGAGGCACCCTGCCTTATACCGGAAGAAATGGGAATTTCCTTAGTGAGTTCTCCATTTACCATGACCTCTGTAGTTGTATTGTTGTTTATTTCGTTTATTATATATATTATTCTTTTATTTATTCCTTTTCCTTCTAAAATCCTCGTGGCGTTTTCTAGATTTACACAATCGAATGCCTTTGTTAAGTCAACAAGACATATTTAAGCAGGCTTCGAATATTCTGTTGATGTTTCTATTATTTGTCTTGTAATGAAGATTGTGTCCACAGTGGAGCGGTTCTTCCTAAATCCATGTCTCATTTATAGTAATATTTGGATCGATCTTATGTAAGGTGATTATTGTTAGTAATCTAAGTACCGCGCTCAACAGCGTTATCCCCCTGTAGTTCCCCGTCTTCTTCTTATCACCTTTCATAAATATAGGTATGGTGATGCTCGATTTTCATCCATTGGTATGCAACTGTCGTCAATAATTTTCTGCATGAGCTTTTGAAATTCTTCCAACAGAGCGTTTCCTCTGTATTTTAGTTGCTCATTGTTTATTTCGTCTAATTCAGGGGACTTTTGTTTTTAAGAGTCTGGATTGCGTCTTCTATCTCTTGCTTGCTGACTTCTATAATGTTATCTATTTCCTTTTTCCTCCTTTGCCTAATCTGCATTTTTCTCATTTAAATCGTTTTGATTATCTGTCTTATATAAAAATTGCAAGTATTTTTCCCATTCTCCTTCATTTATTTTTTTGTTTGTATGCATAATACTAACTCATTATCTTCGGATTTTCTATTCCTCAACATGTTCCATATTTTCTTTGCCCCCCATGGACTTTCTAAATGCTTGCCAATAATTTTTTTACTTTCTTCGTTTCATACACTTCTTTAATTTCTTGTGTAAACCAGGTTGTTTTGTTTACTTTCTTACCTTGACCACTGACAACTCTTCCTTTTCCGCATGCTTCTACAGTTGCTTGTAAAACGTTGCCACGTAGTTTCTTCCAGATTTAATTGGTTTAATCATAAACGATCTCTGTAAATATTACAATGAAGTCTTTGCAATAATATATTAATTTTATATAACAAATATCTATGTATAAAGATAACGTGTTTATCGCATATGCATTATAAAAATTATATCATTGGTATCTTGTCAAAGTGGCAAAAGGTAATAAAGGCAATTGTTTTGGTAAAGAGGTTAATTGAAACACAACTAAATGGACGAATAATATCTTTTAAAACATATACAATAATTCTTGAAAGTAAATAATTATAGATTATATTATAAACATAAATAAAATTCTAGGTACTAAATATCGTCAACGAAATAATTGTAATTATTTGGATTCCCATAAAAAAAGGAAGAAAAAGTGCCGATATATTTTACTCTTAAATAGCCAACGTTTAATACATTCGGGGCGTACCAAGCATTTGTTTATCATCAAAGAAATGAACGACTCCGTTAAAATTGCGCTTGTAAATGTAGGAAGGGAAGTAGCTCTTCTGTATAAGATAATTTCTCATGCACTGCTACGCATCCGTATAGATCTTCAAGGTGCAAAGAATCGCCATTTTCACGAGTGTCAACATAATGGGCATTAATAAAATGATTGTCGCAAATTACAAAAGCATCATCAACCAAGGCTGATACTTCATAGGACAGTCAACAATAAACGATAACACAACAAATGTAGAAACTGTTAACTGCCAATACATTCAGAAATTTAGACAAATTACTTTAACTATTTCTTGGATTTATTTGCTATTTTCTAACAACCATTTGCGATTCCTTTGAATAGAAAGCTCCACTTCAGCACACGTAGAACTAAAAAAGTTGTTTCTTATTTTCTTTGGCAATTTTGATTTTTATAATATACCAACAAACAAACAAACAAATCTTTGCACATTCTAGGTTTTCTAATTTTTGTATAGTCGTATTATAGTGGTATTACGCGATAGCTATTTAAAACTTAAAAATGGTGCGTTAAGTTTTAGTTGCAGTTGGTAAAAAATAAATTAAATAATTATTAGAGGAGTAGGTGCATGATGTCAGATTAAAACACAGACTATTACTTAACTGATCTGTAGGAGTTTGCAAATTGGCAAATCTTGCTCGGGAATATATAAAAACTATGCATATAGGTTGACAGCAACCAACCTTTACTAACTTAGATAAAATTTATTTATAACGGCTTAATATATTAATTATAATTTTTTTAATTAGTTTCCATTATTAACGTTCAAATAATAAAATATAAATGCGCTCCTAAAGTTTATTTATAATCACAGCGGCTACATATAGCAGTACGCTAACATTGTCAACAAAAAAATTTAAAACCGAGAAACATTGTCCCTTGTTTTTCGTAATTTAAATTTGAAAAGGGCAATTTACTAGAAAGAAGAAGGGATAAATTCACTTAATAACAACACAAGGTCTTTGTACTAAACACACTAATAGCAAAATTACCCGGCTTGTTTACGATTTTGTTGTGCGTTACCACAGTTGCAGTCCAAGTACCGACCTAGAAGATTGTTTGTGCTGATAACTCTGCTTGCATTGTGAAGTGATGGCACCGAAGTTGTATTTATTCCATGGAAGTCCTGGAGTTAGAGCTGTAATGATAACAGCTAAAGCTTTGGGCATCACTCTGGTATACCACGAACTTGATTTCACAAAAGAGGAACATTTGGGTCCTGAATTCCTTGAGGTAAATCTTTCAAACTTTAATTTAATGATAAATTTCACAATTTCTCCTTAGCTTAATCCTCAACATACAGCACCAACTTTGGATGACAAAGGGATTATTATATGGGACAGCCATGCTATTATTGCCTATTTGGTGGGCAAATACGCTAAGAATGATTCTTTGTACCCCAAAGACCTGTACAGGCGGGCTTTGATCGATCAAAGGCTTCATTTTGATTCCGGAGTACTGTATCCTCTTCTTCGTACTGTTGACGTAAATATTCATGCATTGAAAATTAAATTAAAATTAATTTTTCTAATTTAAAATAAAATTATAGATAGGGTTTCTCAAAAAGCAATTGAAGGAAGTGCCAAATCACACAATCGAAGATATCAAGCAAGCTTACGATTTCATGGAGAAATTTTTGGAAGGCCGTCATTGGGCTACTGGCGATAGTTATACCATAGCAGATTTTAGCTTGGTTCCAACTATTACAAGTTTGGATTATCACGTCAATCTGGATCCGAAAAGATATCCAAGAATTGTTGGTTGGATCAAACGCGCCCAGAACCTCCCATGTTTTGCTGGTGATCGCGAAGAACTGAAGCACTTCAAAGGCTATTTCGAAAATATATAATTTTTCTGCTGAACTGCTTTGTTATTTGTATAAATCATTAAAATCAGTTAACATTAATACTTACTTTCGATGCAGTTTTACTATGCTTTTCATATCATATTAATTTATGTGGCTTTTAATATGTTAAAGAAACAAGTAAGATCTATAGAATTAATTAGTTTTAATGTATCAAAAGAAAACTAAGTTTAACTGGCAAATTTTTTAAAATGGAAAAATAGCTAAACTTCTCTGCTACTACTTACGAATTTCTGCTAAAGTTTTATGTATCAGTATTTATTATAATATATGTATATTAATATATGAAACTTGTCTTACATTGTACTGAAAACCAAAATTAAGTTTTGTAAATCAATATCAAAAATTATATGCGAGTTGAATTTTATTAACTGTATAATAGCCTGTTGTTTCGAAACAGAAAATATAATAACATTTATGGATCTTTTTTGATACAGATAAATAAGTGTTGTATATCCCTATTATAAACAGTCTCTGCACATTTTGCCATTGTAATTTTCCGATAGACAGAATTAAGGTAATTTGAAAAAACTGAGACTATGATAAAAATTAAAATAATAGCTAGTTTTCTTTACGTCAACGAAATTAAGTTGTGTAGATACTTCAACAATTAAACTTAACAGATCAATTAGAAACAGTTTCAATTACAGAATTAAGAAGGGTTGTAATAGTGTAACTACCATGAATATCCCTATTAACAAACATAACAGGATTTAATTTTCCCTAAACGGAGAGCTAAGAAAGTATTGCCTACCCTTTAAATTTTTTAGCGCGTTACCAAGATCACGGAAGAACGAGGACGTTTTCATAAATGGCAAATAAACTAGAGGTCATTCCAAAACAGGGAATCAATCGTCAAAAAATACATTTGAATGTATATCAATTGGGTAAGATCCTTTAAATGGGTAACTAGATGTATAAAAAGCAAAACTTTTAACGCAATCCAGATTAGACAGTTAGGTATGCCGGGAACATCAATACCGAAAATGCGGTGGAAACAGTGACCCAATTTACCTACCTACGAACATTTCTTCTTTGGGTGCCTTCTCCTATCGGAGGTTGGTGATTATAACAGCAATTCTTATTTTCGACGCTGCTGCCAGTTCTACCGGGGAGCAGTTGTACCAGTCTCGTAAGTTTTTGAACCAGGATGTTCTTTGTCTTCCTACGTACCTCTTCCCTGCTATTTTTCCCTGTATAATTAACTGTAGCAGATGGTATTTGTTTGCACGCTCCAGTTTTCGTTTCTTTATTGTATTAATTAGTTCTCGTTTTTTCTGTATCTGATGTAAGACTTCCTCATTCGTCTTCTTTTCCATCCACGATATCCTTCACATACATTGATATATCCATAATTCGAAGGCTTGAATTTTATCTATTTCTCGTTTCTTAAGGGTCTACGCCTCCATTCCGTATAGAAGAATAGAAAAGGTGTAACACCTCACGAATCTGATTCGGACTTCTATATTTAGGTCCCTATTACATAGTAAATGTTTCATTTTTATAAAAGCAGCCCTCGCCATTTCAATCCGTACTCTGATTTCCTGTGTTTGATGGTTATTCTCGTTTATTATTGTCCCCAAATATTTCCTTACTTTTTCAATGCTGGTGTTGTTTATTGTTAAGTTTGCTCCATCATTTTTATTTTTGGATACGACCATAAATTTTATTTTGTTTAAGTTTACGTGCAAACCGTATGATTCGCTGATTCTATTTAGCCGTCCCATTATCCATTGAAGATCCGAGATGTCATTCGCTAGCATTACGTTATCATCGGCGTATCTATTGTTAATTATGGGTGTTCCGTTTATTATTATTCTGGCTGTTTCTCCTTTTAGTGCTTCCTGAAATATTGTTTCGGAATATAAGTTAAATAGCAAGGGCAACAGCATACACGCTTGCCTCACTCCTCTTTGAATTTCAATTTCATCTGTCGCTTCCTTTTCTATTCTAATGTCAGCCCTTTGATTGCTAGTGTAAATTCTGAATGCTGCGTAGATCATGTTCGTCAATCTGTTTGGTCTTAAGTATTTCTATTAGCCGTTGGTGTTGAACTTTGTCAAACTTTTTCATAATCTAGGCACATACATACATCTATATTCATGTCTAGACATCTTTGTATCAGAACATTAAATCCATATAATGCATCTCTAGTTCCCAGCCCCTTTCTAAATCCAAATTGGGTTTCGCTAATTTCTTTCTCTTACTTCTTATATATCCTCATGTGTACTATCTTTAAGAAGATTTTAAGCGTGTGGCACATTAAACTTACATTGTAATATTCTGTGCAGTCTCTCGCATTACTCTTTTTTGGTAACGCCACAAATGATTTTAAACATTCCCGAGGTATTACACCAGTTTTGTATATCTCATTAAATAGATCTATAAGAGGCTGTAATTCTTCATCTTCTATTAACTTTAGGATTTCAATGGGGAGGTCGTCTGGGCCAACTACTTTGCCGTCTTTCATGATTTTTATTGCATATTTCACTTCTTCTTCTGTTATTTGAATTGCGTTTGTTTCACTGTGTTCCGTATTCAATTTCGTTCTGTTGTCTCCAAATAACTCCTTTATATATACTTCCCATCTATTCATTCTTCGTTTAGGATCTATTATTGCATTTTAATAATAATAATAGACCATATCAACAAGTATTTATCTTTATTTTTGCTTTATACGTATTTCGACAACAAAACTGTCATTTTCAAAAGCATTTAATGAAGTATTATTGTACCATCGTTTCCTTTACTAAAGCGTATTGTTTCCTTTTATCTGTACCCGTTATCTCCTTAACCTTCTTATGCATGTTAAAGGTATCGTGATTCGCTTACCACGCTTGTATTTCTGTACATTTTTCTGTCATGTACTTTTCCTTTACTTCTTTAATTTCTCTTTTAATCAATGTGTGAAATTCTTTGTATTTTGCTCGATCCCGATTTTTATTTTTACGTCGTTCTTCCATTCGTTCGTCCATACATTGGAGTATCTCATTCGTCATTCAATTTTGTTTCTGTTTTCTTTGTATGGTGTTCAATTTGTCAGTTGCTACCTGCATTACCGCAGTTTTTATTTTTTCCCATTTCGCAGTTCTTTCACTATATTCTCTTTGAGTTTGATTATTTATTTCTTGCGGATTTTCCCGTACACTTTTTACTACTTCACCTTTGATCTTTTCATTTTTCAGCAGGTTTCGATTTAATATTTGTTTATTGTACTTCTTTTTTATCTTATTTAGTCTTGTTCTTATTATCACTACAACCGGATTGTGGTCAGACCCTACATCAGCGCCCGGATATGTTTTGGCGTATATTATAGAATTTCTGTATCTTATGAATTAAAATGAAATCTATTTTATTTCGTATTATTCTCTCTTCTGTGTGCTTGTGTGATGTCCACGTATACAACCTGCACTTAGGTAGTTTAAACCATGTATTTACTACAATGAATTCTTTGTTCTGACAGAATTCTATTAGAATTTTCCCCTCTGTCATCATTATTAGACCATAGCAACCAACGCAGTTGAATATAATAAAAATCAATGTCGATTCCCACAAAATGTAATAAATGAACTTATACAATTTTAACGTTTTCGGGTTAACTATAACCCATCTTCAGACTAAAAACATATAAAAAAATTTAGACTTCCAAAAAGAAATATACTATAGAAACGTTTAAATAAACTTACCCAAAAACAACATCAGCACAAAGTACTTAAGATTAACCAACGCAGTTGTCAACAGCTGCTTTGCCTATTTTGGCGTTGAAGTCACCTAAAATAATAGTAATATCTTGCTTTTTAACTATCTTAAGCAATTCGTCGAGTTCTTTATAATATTATTCAATTCATATTCATCTTTTTCTGCTGTTGGTGCATAAATCTGCACAACGTTTATTTTGCCAGTCTGAGATTCTAACTGTATCATCATTATCCTTTCGTTGTATCTTATGATATTTGCAACTAACTTGCTTATTTCCTTTGTTACCATAATTACTACTCTATATTTATGTTCAGGATCATCTATTGTTCCAGAATATTACATAGTACAGTTATTAGTCGCGCATTCGCCGGTCCCCGGCCATCTACCATCATATATTCCTAATATATGTATTTGCAATCTTTTCATTTCTACTACTATGTTATGCATCTTTCCTGATTGAAACATACTTTGCACGTTCCATGTTGCTATTTTAGTCTTAGCTGTTAATTTAAATTTACTTGTTATTTTCTCTGCTACTTTCAGCATTTCCCCCCGGAGATCAAATTGGGGAAATTGATACTCTGGAATATTTTTTTGAAACCAGCCATTATGATTTAACTAGGGATGTCCATAAGGATCTTAATGTTGTCGTTTCCCGTTTCTTTCAACATTCTATGCCATTGACCCGACCGGCTGATCTGCCTTTAAATGCGCTTTCATACGCCAAGGGCAAAAGAGTACCCTAACTATATTTTGCTCCTCCACCTTAAGTTATAAGCTGTTGGCATCGTACAGGTTATTGCTTATCCCGACGATATTCGGTGTACTAGTTTTGGTCCCCCCGGATATTTTATTTCTCTGGTATCCGTCATATCTGACAGGCTTTCGCCTATCTGCCACCTTGTGAGACGCCGGATGGGGTACTAGTAATCCCTCAACATATTAAGCATATTTTGCACTCTCCCATATCTATACTTTTTTTTCTCATTCTTTCATACTACCGTCCCCCCCCGGAACCGCTTTTCGCATTACTTCAGGGGGGTGCGGGCGTCCCTTACACACTAACCAGTCATGCAGCATGCACCCTAAACTTAACTAACTGAAATGCGGTCGCCCCAGCTGAGATTCGAAACCACAGCGGAACGAGCGCAATTCAGTGTGACCTCGAGTGGCAACGCGTTGCTGCGCTAGACCACCGAGATCCCTCCCATATCTATACTACAATCATGAAATATAAAAAAAATTACAGAACCATTACCCAACCCATACATACGGAAGTGAGACATGTGTGATGGCAGAGAAAGCAATGAACAAGCTACATATCTCTGAACGATAAGAACGATATTGGGACCTATACTTGAAAATGGTATCTAGAGATCGAGGTATAATTAGGAAATGTACTAGTTTTTTTAAAGAACCGCCAGTTGCGGAGTTTATATACAAATACTGAAATGGCCAGCAGGACATGCCATCAGAATGGAGGATACTAGACAACTAAAGAAAAGCATTAGCGATCAAATGCAAGGAAGAAGGCCGGCAGGAAAACCACAAAAGCGATAGGAAGACGCCGTAGCCGAAGATGCACGCAAGCTCCTAGGATTTCGGTCTTGGAGAAGAGCAGTAGCTGATAGGCTGGAATGGAAGCAAAACTTGAAGGAGGTGAAGATGTAATTTGTGCTGTAGCATCATATGAGGAAGATATAGATTTAGGTACATTTAATAATTATGATGTAAATTTAGGAAAACCCCTTACCACCACAATATTTAGAGCACCTAAATATCGTGGTGGTAAGGGGGTTTGCAAAGTTTATTTACTTAAACCACCGTTTCCAATCAATACAAATATGATGTGGACTCAGGTCCAGGATAAATACCTAAAAGTGGACCTAAAGATACACAATTCATAAAAAAACTAATAAGATCATTTACAAAATCCTGATACATTTCGTAGCTATTCTTGAATGTTTATGTTTATATCTTTTTTATCCATACTACAGTGTACGAACTATTATATATCTGAATTCCAAAAACTAGAAATTCAAACAATGTTAACACTGAATTACTAATTTTTTGACTTAATTAATACAAATTTGCAAACTTGACCATTTGGAACAAGTGAATTTCCATTAATTTACTTTGCTGGACCACCATTCTATTACCGAACTGTATATACTAAGAAAAATTCCTATTTTATATTATATCTTCGTCCTAACTAAATAACTATAAAGTGATTACCTACTACCTTACTAATTGCTAATTCCACTTGCCCAATAATTACGACATACGTAATGTTGACAGCATCCAAAGAGTTAATAAATCCAAAAATAACCATTAGGTAATACCAGAATTTAGTATTTACAAATATAATTTATTGTTCCATTCAAGTAAAATCTAGATACAGATACAACAGGCTCATATACAAAAATTTAAATCATCAATCTACTTTTAAAACATGAAAAAGGGACACTAATATCCCACACAGATTAAATCAATTCTTTCGAAATGTTCAGGATACAAGGAACTATGCACTGTAACAAGGTATCGAATTTGACTGATCTCAATGGAACTGTCAGTCTTCCCACGTAACCATTAAGGAAACAGTACTTAGTTTACTTTAGCCATATAGCTCATAAAACTCACCAAATAGAAAATTTGATTGTACAGGAGAAAGTGGAGAGAGTTCGAGCTAGGCAACTATCCTTATCACTTTGGGCAGACTTTCCAAGACCTCTCATGAAAATTTCGGAGAGACAAAATTATCTGAAAAAAGAAAAATACAAGCTTAAATTGAACATAATGTCATGCATCCTCTTAAGAAGATTTAAGTAATAACCAACTTTTAAAAAATTCAATAAAATGTATAAATAGTGTTTCTTTATTACTTGTTCTATATTTTCTATACCCTTATATTTGTCAATGAAACTAAAATAGTTAAGCACTGAGATTAAAATACTAGCGGACTTGTCTATTTAATTATGTTTATGGTTATTACTGAATCTTCCGAGCTTTAGGTAGGATTGAGAAAAAATTCAAGCAGTCAATAAGTCAAAGTGTCGATTCTCAGAGGGATGTGAAGTTCACGTTTTCCAAGTAAGTGGATTACAATACCCACAGTGTGTTGAATAATTGTTGAATGCAATGAAGGGGTGTTTCCTATGTTATTGCTACCAATACGGGGTGTAGAAAAGCACAGGGTGTGTACTGTATTGCTAATATCTGAAGCTGTAGATAATGCTTTTGAAGCTGCAATACCGTTAGTAATTGTAATTACTGTGTTACTAAGATTGAAAGACTGCGAGCTCGCCAGGATCTTTGACTTTATATATATATATATATAAAGTCAAAGCCAGGATTACGTATTAAAATGCATAATCCTTGATACGCCCATTACCCAGTAACATCATTCAGTTGCCCGGTACGCCTTACAGCACGGGGTTTTTTAAGCATCGACCTTTTACAAGAAGCAAACATGTCCATAGACCCCCCTTTCAAACTGAGGTATTACTAAAGAGCACTATATTTATAAAGAGAGTTAGCCTTATGGGTTATATAGTATCGTTAAAATAGTCCCGTCCGCTAGGATCGCCAGGGTCTGGCCCCCAAGCAGGCGGGACTCGAACTACACAGAGTTTATTCATCATGTGAAAGCGACGATATTACAGATTCCTGTAGCATGTTTGTTTCCTTTAGAAGCACAGCGTTGTCATGTTGTCATAAAATGCGAAATTTCTAGGAATATTAACTAAAAACAGCACATTCTATGGTTTAATGAGCCTTATGGATAAAAATTAAGCAATTGCTTCTAGCAATTGCTTCTAGCAATTCTTAGCAATTGCTTATTATCAGAAGCAAATGCTTTAAGAAAAAGCAATTGCGCAATTATTATAAGAATAAAAATGTTAAGCATCTGTTAGCTTTCCGTTATTGTTTAAGCAATTGCTAGTTTTGACATGAACAGACCTGATATGATTTGTTGACGGTTCCAAGTTATTTGTTGGTTAGAGTTTTGTATGAATCGGTACTCCCACGTTTTCTTAATTTAATTTAAAATGTCTGATACTAGTGATCAGTATAGTTGTGAGGTTGAAGAAGGAGTAGATAAACAAAGTAGTTTTGTTAAGAAATTAAAAGAAAATAGAATTGTTTTTAATAAATCACAAGTACCTCAAA